>JAKJXN010000166.1:0-10434 GCA_022225945.1 Didymella pomorum | reverse complement strand
CCTAACCCTAACCCTAACCCTAACCCTAACCCTAACCCTAACCCTAACCCTAACCCTAACCCTAACCCTAACCCTAACCCTAACCCTAACCCTAACCCTAACCCTAACCCTAACCCATCTTCTTACCCCTACCCCCCCAGCGTTCACTCATCTCTTTATAGCTCTCTCTACTCTGCTAACCTATTACTCTCAACCCTTGCCCTTGCCCTTGCCTTTACCCGCACTAGGAGCAGACGCCTTTGCTACTGCTGCTTGAGTGTTGTACCTAGCGCTACCCCCTCCTTGCTGTTGGGTAATGCTACTAGAGGTGTTGCCCTTAGAGGGACCCGGTGTAGGAGTAGGTGGCGCTTTAGAAGTGCTGTCAGAGGAGCTAGTGTTAATATAGACAGCATCCTAAGCAGTTAGGTCCTTAGGCTTAATGTTTATGCCAGAGAACAACTTCAACAGAGCCCCCTCTCAAGTCTGCTGCCTGTCCTAATGCTCCTACCCAGAGCCGTATGCTGCATGCTTGCCCTAGTTAGTAAAGAAGGAGCGGTTAGGGAGGTTAAGAGCAGGGTTAGATTAGAACACTTTCTTCTCTGCCTCTTAAACTAACCGCCAGTGCTTCTTCACTATAGCAGCGTTTGCTATACGCACCTCCTAGATCTTAGCTTTCAGCTGTGCAGTGTTAAGCACTGTGCAGATATTGTTAATCTCCTTAAGCACTAGGTAGGAGTTATACTAAGCCTAGCAGTAGACAGCCTTAGAGATCCACAAGGTAAACTCTAGAGCAACGTCTCCAGGGAAGGCGTAAGGCACACTGCTAAACTTGTTGCTATGCCTAGAAGGTGAAGTAGGACCTAACTAAAGCGCCTAGTGAGCTGCTGCGAGGTCTTGATACAAGCCCATCTCCGGGACCTCTATAGTGCTGCCATCCTCAGTGACTAGCACAAACCAGGGCAGGACAGTGCGTTGTGTGGATGTAGCAGGGCCAGTGGATCCGTGTGGCAGAAGCAGGTGAGAGATGCGCACTTAGCCAGCTTTGCAGGGGTACTTTACCTAGTCACAGCTAAGCTTCTTCTTAATGGCAGGGGGGAAGTCGCGCTTGTTATCCTAACCCTTAATAAAGCTGTTGCAGCGATTAATTTTGCTCTTCTATCGCCACTGCAAGTACTTAGGAAGGTAGTTATAGAAGCCAGCAAGCGCCTTAGTGCAGTTCTTCTCGTCTTTGTTGTTAAAGGACACTAAGCCCTAGATTATATTAACGCCTTGTCTGTTAGCAACAGCGTTAGCTAGGTTGTAGTTAACGTGCTAGAAGGCAGTTACATCGCCTTTCTTTATGTACTTAGTGTAGTATAGGTACAAGATGAAATTTGTCTCTCGCCGCAGGACTGCGTAAAGCAGCTAGTACTTAAGATCCCCTCGCACAAGCTGCTGAACAAGAGAGTAGTACATGACTTAGCACTAGCCTAGGTTATCCTTGCCATAGATCTTGCGAGTGTGATAGTCGTACATGTCGAAGCTGCGGTCCACAACGTGACGCAGCTCTGGATCCTCAATAATAGCGTTAAAGACATTAACAATTACTGTGCCAGTCTTTTGAAAGTCCTTAACCATCTGCTTGTATCCTAGCGATGCGTGTCGGTCAAGGAAACGGTCCCAGTCTACAGAGACCTTCGCTGGCACAGGGCGGTATCGGTAAGACTGGAGATTATCCATAGTGTTGGCAGCGCGGAGGTGGTTCTGGAAGAGGATTCTAGTGCGAGGGTCGCTCCTCCACGCGCCCCACCTATCAGGGTGGTAGTGCAGCATAATCAGTGAATTGTTGGCTGTGTGCCGAGACATGGAGCAGACGAGCAACCCCACCTTCCCAGCGATGTAGCGGAGGTGGGAGAAGCAAACCCTGTCAGTGGCGAGCGTGTAGTGGGCAAGGTCTCGTCCGTTGACAGTGCGCATGGTGGCAGCCGCCCCGCGACAGCACTCTCGAACCCACGCCCGGAGTAGCTTTGCCCGACCGATGTCGCCGAGCTGAGTCCTGCCAGTAGACTTGCAGAGCTGCAAGAGAGCAGAGCTCTTGTTAGCGCACTAGCAGTTCCTGCTTGACTGAACATCCTCTAGGATGTTGGTGCCGATTGCATCCTCCTCCTGCTGCGCCGCTGCCTCACTCTCTGTAGGATACGTGGCTGTCTCGC
This sequence comes from Didymella pomorum, assembly GCA_022225945.1. Classification (NCBI taxonomy): domain Eukaryota; kingdom Fungi; phylum Ascomycota; class Dothideomycetes; order Pleosporales; family Didymellaceae; genus Didymella; species Didymella pomorum. The sequence goes on along the minus strand of JAKJXN010000166.1, from coordinate 8,263 downwards.
TGTTGGCATCTTGCAGAGACTAGAACTCTGCGCCTTTGATAACGCTCTGCTCTCGGGCGCGATAGTCCTCCGGCACTGAGGCAACACTGCCATGGCGATGGCCTCTACCATCCTGGCCGGCCAGGCCCTGGATGGTACGATCCTGGTCCTCGCCCACGCTGTAGCCTGCTCCCTCTGCTAGAGCGTCCAGGTCGTCAGCGGCGATGGAGGACAGTCGCGATCTATCCCGCTCAATGCTCTCCATAATGCCAGCACTAGTAATAAGAGGGCTGCCAGCGCTCTGCAATGCATTGCCTTAGTACTCAAATAGCTGAGTTATTATAAGCAAGGAGCTGCCTAGGGAGACGCTAGAGCGGCTAAGGGATCGCACGTCTATGTTCGCTTAAGCTATAAGTTTCGCGCGCTGCAGGCTTAGGGAGAGGGCGATGGTGTTAACCCTGCCCTTAGCAGTGTTAGATATAGAGGCTGCTGGCACAAGGAAGCCTAAGTTGTGCTGCGCAAGATTGTGTGCCTTTAGCTAGTCTATGGTGATCTAATTATAGACAAGGAAGTGCATTAGAGTGCTATTAGGTGCAGCAAACATCTAGGCTAGCAGCATTGTCTGCTAGTGCTTAAGCGCCCTCTCCCAGAACTTATACGTGCTGTCTTCTGAATTTCCGCGGAGGTAGACAGTGTAGAAACCTAGCTGCTTGTTTAGATCTAGTCTGTGAGAGGATTGTGCGAGCTTAATAAGGGGGTAGCTGCTGCTGTCTAGCTGCCTTAAGAAGCCCTAGATATCCCTCTTAAAGAGCTAAAGGGCAGAGTGAGTTTCTTTCTAGTCTAAGGGGTTAATAAACATGTCCTTCCTGCGCTTCTAATTAGAGAACTAGCAGTAGACAGCAGAGTTAACAAAGAGATAGAGGTAGCAAGGTTTAATCCTGCTAAGATAGTAGGCAATATTAGTAACGCACTTGTGCAATATAACAGCTAATAGGCAGGTAGGTGTAATAATATTACTAAGTAGCGCTAATCTGTTAAGCTCCTTGCTTTAGATGCGCTAGAGGGCGCTTGCAGATTCCTTCATCCTCTTCTAGCTGTATTCCTTGGCAGTCTTGATGGTAGGGTAGCAATTCTTAAAACTAGCAATGCCGCTATACTGCGCAACTAGGTTTAGAATCTTGCTTGCTACTGCACATAGAGTTAGCGCAGGAGCTTAGAGCAGCACAAGCAGCCTACCTAAAGAAATAAGGTGTATTATAGCTGCTGTCTTATTAAACTTAGTAATAGCAGCTAACATCTAAGTATCAAGCACCTCGCGCTAGGTAGATAGGTTGCCCTTAGCAAGCTGGTCAACGAAGTCGCTGATAGTAACGTCCGCCAGGTATGGCATCTTGATGTCAGTGATGTCAGTGATCTCGTTGGTCTGGATGGCGCGAGCAACGGCCTGCTATGGGATATTGTGACCGCCTGGCTCAGGTGCAATCTTGACGAGTGCTTAGTGATCGCCTATAATAGCTGTAAGTGCAGCGGGAGTAGTGCTATAGTGCAGAGTTAGCAAGAGTTAAGAAAGTTGAGAAAGTTAAGCAAGTTAGTAGCAGAGGTAACGGAGAGGCAGGGTAGGTTTAAGTATAGGCAGCACCTGCGCAGCGTGCGCCTGCACCTTTACTGCTCTTTCTAACTTTACTTTACCCTCATACATCTGCCTAAGCCGGCATTTCACCGCTACTGCTGCGCGCGGCGCTAGTGCCGTTGCTAGCCAATTAGGAGTCGCTGGGTGCGACCTGGCGGCTCCTAATTAGCTGCTGGGTCGCCACCACCGCCCCGATTCCCAGAGCGCCAGCAGACCTACGCAGCGTGCACCTGCACTCTCACTGCTCTACCCAACTTTACTTTACTTTGCACGTCTGCCTGCGCTAGTAACTTACCACTGCTGCTTAATTAGCAGTTTACTACTGCTGCTTAGAACAGGCGCAGTTATCCCTAAGGACAACCTTCACTATTAACAACTTTCCTAGTAAAAAGCAACATTATCAGACCTATAAGCAGATTCTAATAGAAGCCTAGTATCCCTAACTGAATTTACTTGCCTCTAGCTATATTAAGCCATGCGACATTCGCATGCGCTCTAGAAACAAGGTTTACTACATAGCTAAAGACAATAAGGGCGTAGACATCCATAAGATCTATAATAACACCAATTATATAACTATAATAAAGCTGCTACTTAACAACACTATCTACGCCTAGGCATCTAAAGAACAACTTTAGGAGACCCACAAGTCAATTAAGGCAAAGAGACATATTAATAAGAGCAAAGATGTCTTCCTTTATTCCTTTCGCAAGACCTTCCGCGCAGTAAAGACACAACCTAGTCCTGAATTTAACAAAGCACTTAGTAGTGCGCAGGTTAGCCCTGGCGCTGTCGTGTCTAGAGTAGAGCGAGTAATGCGCGCAGCGATCATGAGGCTGCTCACGGCAGTTGATAGCCGCTCTGAACCTATCTCAACAGATGCGCTGCACAAGGCAGCCAACGATCGTGGTAAAGGCGCGGCAGGTGGAGCTACTGAAGACGACGACGATGATAGCACTGTCTTTAGGTCAGCCTGCGAGTCTGCGCATGAGGGCACTACAGCCAGTGCGAACGAAGACCTGGCCATGCGCGCCAGCATGGCAGCAGAGCCATCGGTCACTCGTCAAGCGCAGTAAAGAAGTCTAAGATACTAACACTACCTAGTAGCAAGGCATGTACTAACATTGCAACTATGCATTTTATACACTCCTATGCCTCAGCTGTGCCAGTGCTGCGTTCCTAGACAGAGGATAAGCTCCTACCTAGAAACGTTCTCTCGAGATAGGGTCAAGACATTGCTATAATTACTCTAGTCTCTCTACTTTTGCAAAAAATTGCTACTGCAGCACAGAGTGCTTAAACTACCTGCAAATCTCCTACCTCACTTATAACACCCTACAGAGTAATTCCTTATATTATAAGACTAATCTAGCATATTGTTATTGTTGTTGTTTGTGTTCTTTGTGTTCTTTAGCAGGGCTGCGCGCTGCCTGCTAGCGCGCTAGCACAACTTGCGGCGGACTTGCCAGCAGCGGGAGGGCCCGCACGGCAGGAAGGCACGCCACACATGGTTACTAGGTTTAACAAATACATAGATACTAGCTAAACTAAGTTGCAATACTCAACGTGCGCTGCCTGCATTAATATTCCACTGCTGTAACGGCGTTTAGGCCGGGTGCCGTTGCTAGCCAATCAGGAGTCGCTAAGTGCGACCTAGCGGCTCCTGATTGGCTGCTGGGTCGGCACCACCGCCCCAGCTCCTAAGGCACTAGCAGACCCGCGCAGCACGCGCCTGCACCTCTCCCTACTCTACTAAACTTTACTTTACATCTCTTGCATCTATCTGCGCTAATGTAACGCCGCCTTCTATAGATGCTAGCCTCTGCTGCTCTCTAGGAGTGGCACCGCTAGTGCGGGCTGCCTGCAGATGGCGCGTACAGGCTGCCAGATGTTTCTATTATAATAGCACAGCTGCTTTAGCTGCTGCTCGTTCCCTGCTAGCCGTGCGCAAGCAGCTCAGCTGGCGGACTAGGCGCAACAGGGCCTGCTAACCTTCTAAAGGCGCACTCCTAAGCCAGCTCACCTATCATTCCTTTAAGCTTGTTAAGGCCTATGCCCCTAATCCTCTCCTGCATCTCCAGCAGAGGCGGCGTCCCTAGCTCCTATACTAGCTGCATCTTCACCCCTTAGTTCCTCCGGCCTCTCCGCCAGTGCTCACCTGTGTTGTGTACCCTAGATATCTTCACCCCTAACTTTTTACAAATAAGAATTAGCTGCTAGGCGTCCTAGGGGCTGCTTATATTGCTACCTCTCCTTGCTAGGCGGTGTGCCCTAAAGAGTAGGGTGTGCAGAGTTCTTAGGTTGCTGTCTAGAGTCCGCCGCACAGCTAGCTTAGGGTAGTCATAGACCACTAACCACCACATAAGCTTACTAACCTAGCCCTCTGCTTAGTTGCCCTTTGTTAACTTAATAAGAGCCCGATCTAATGGTAAGGGCAGAATCTAGTAGGTTAGGCGCACGAGATATAGGTATAAGCTTAGCTAGATTGCAGCTTCTTCCTCACCTATCTCTGTCTCTAGCAGCTTGCGGGTCCTAGCTAGAATCTAGCAGAAGGGCTTCTACTACTAGCTAGCTCTCTTCCTTTCATCCTCTAGGAAGATGAAGTTAAGCAGCTCCCTAGCGTCTCTAAACACTCCCTTTATTCCTGTTATAAGGTGCAGTAGGCTTGCCACAGAATTAGCAAGGAAGAGGCGCTTTATTCTATTATAGCTATATGCGACGTTCCCTGCCTGCTAGCACGCCCAGGGAGAGAGCTCCTGCGCCTGCCCCTTTGCCCTCACTACTGCTCTCTACAGGTTAGCATTAAACTGCTCTAGGTTAAGCGCAAACAGATACTTAAGCCACTTTTGCAGTAGGCCTAGGTTGTGCTTAACGTTGTACTAGTGAAACTACCTTGCTGCCTAACTAAACCAAACAAACACACTCTATAGGTCCTTTACTGCCTGCTGCCTCTTCTTATACTCAGGGTAGGTAAGAAGGCAGCTGCAGAGCATGTTCTCCCCATAAGGCAATTAGATCCGCAGGATAGCCTAGTTAAACTTTAGCAGATACCACCTAAGCCCGCAGCTTTTAATCGTCTGCTGCATTCTAAGGCCCTCTACTACTACTTTACGCTGCTCCTTATCCCTTTCCCAGCAATCCTTATAGAGCAGAAGCTCTCAACCCAGGAGGCTGCCACTATAGCAGAACTAAAGCAACTGTAAGGCCACTAGCATAACAGTAATCTGTAGGTGCGAATACAGCCCAAAGGTGTAGGCGCAAGTGTGCTTAAAGAGTAAGCAGTACTTGTTAATCTGCGCGTAGAGGAATGCAAACAGCTCCTTAGTAGGGATAACATAGTAGGGGAGGGCAGGCTCTGCAGCCTCTTCAGGAGCGCTGTAGAGATCCTGCTGCGTCTACTAGCTCTCAACCTCATCTATTATAGCTAGAGATATTTAGTGCTCCTCTCAAATCCCATAAGACCTGCAGCTATTGTCTCTTAGGTTCACGTGCGCTTGCTGCTTTATATGTAGGTAGGCCTTCTTGCAAGCCGCCTCTATAAACACTAACGCCCTACCTTCCTGCTTCAGGCTTTTAGCGTAGCTAGGGTCTAGAGCAAGGTTCTTAAGCGTATCTTGCTCAAAGACGTAGGCCTTAGAGGTGTTAAAGGGCGCCTTCATAAGCCCATAGAACTGCAAGTAGACTAGGCCCTCTAAGCGCTCTGTGCTACCTGGCGCTGCAAAGAGAGTCTAGTTAGCGCTGTCCTATATTGTTGCAAACGAGTAGACAGTGCGTTTAGGGTTACCCCTAGCAGGCTTCCTATTAGTAAGCACTTTACACCTTAATTAGTAGTAGCTTTTAAGGCAGCATTCCCTCCAGAGGAACACCTTAGCATACTTAGAGCTAGAGACAGGAGCAGTAGGTAGGCAGCTATCCTCTAAGGTAATTTGCTTAGCAAGATTAACAAAAGTGCGGTCCTTGCTGTAGAAGGCAGCGTTAGTGTAGTTAGACCAGTTCCTCTCCCACTTCCAGTAGGCTGCACTAAGGTCAGCGCCTAGAAACTCTAGCTTAGTGTCTTTAGAGTTTGCAAATAGGAAAGCATTATAGAAGCAGCTATGTGCTAGGTTACTAGCAATATTTTGCTGTATTTGCACCCAGATAAGGTCAAGATACTGCAGCTGCATAGCATACACTAGCAGCTGTTCGCGCAATAACTCCTTCTTTCCAAGCGTTTCAGCAGAGAGCGTAGTTGCATCTAGTGCAACTACTTCAGCAGTTGCAGGGTAGTGTAGGAGCGTGTTTAGATCTTAAACTACAGCCTGCACAGCAGGCATAAGCACGCTGTTATACTAAAGCTTAAAGTCGTCATTGCTTAGGTAGGTTAAGCTGTCATAGTTGCATCCTAGGCAGAGCTCAGGGAAGAAGATAAAGATCTAGACTAACTCTATGCCTGTCACTGCCCCAAAGCAGTAATGCGGGATCTTGTGTAGTAGTTGAGCTACTATACGTAGATCTCCAGCAGAGTTGTAGGCTGCAACCCCAGCACTAAAGTAGATGTCATGGCTAAGGTTAAGAGCACGCACTGCATTTAGTAACCACTAGATACCATGCCGTGCAAACCCTAGACTAGTGGGGAAGCAGCAGAGGCTGTCAATATCAAACAACGTCTTAGGAACGCGGGCCCTAGTGCTGCTGTTGTAGTACTTTGACATACAGAGGCTGAGGGGGAGCCTCTCCCTGCGCGTGCCTGCGTCCTCTGGCGGAGCTGCAGCGTCTACGCCCTCAAAAGCACTCTGCATATCTATACCCTCCAGGCTCTGCGCTTTCATAAAGTGCGCGTTCTAGAGCACGTTAGGCAGAGGGTTGCCCCTACTATGCGTTCCACGCAGGCGCTCTGTTATTGCTTTAAATAAGGAGCACCTAGGGTAAACATTGCTGCGTTAATAGTGCTGCGCATGTAGCTCCTGCGCCCTGTCGTAGTCCTCGTGGGAGCAGCCTAAGAAGTAGCAGAGTTGCTTTGCAAGCTTACTAGCAACGCTCTCTGCCCCCTTAGCCTGCTCTCTGCTCCTGCTAGAAGATACGCTCCTCTGCTCGCTGATAGTGCGGCCTCTGAGCAGTAGCTAAAAGGGGAGCTCTAACTTAGGCTAAGTACTAGCGAGCTAGCCTACGCTTTGCCAGGCGCTTAATTAAGACCTAGGGCTGCAGAGGGACTAGCTCTCCCGCTAAGGTGCTGCTACTAGAGCAGGTAAGGGAGGACTGCTAGTTTATAGTAAGAAGTAGCAGAGGAGGTTGTTATGCTGTGCTAGAAACAGACTCTTGCGCTTCTTCCCTGCAGAGCTAGAGGAGCTAGAGGCCAGCGCACTGCCTGCTGCGGCTAGGCTAGGTGCACGCTGGGAGATAGGCGTGCTTAGTGCTGCAGTTTCCTGCTGCCTGCCAACGAGAGGGCTGCCAATGATAGGGCTGCTATACACTAACGTGCCATTAGCACCTAGAGCCTCAGCAGCGCGCTCAGCATCTATAGTGCTTACATAACTGCTGTGCTGCTGACTATCTGCTCCCCTCTGAAGGCTGCAGAGGGCCTCTGCTGCAGCAGCCTCTGATGCCTGTATAAGCTGCGCAATAGCTGCATTCTCTTCCTAGAGCTCTGCGATTCGCTCCTGATCTTGAGCCTGCAGCTCATCCACCTCCCTCACGTAGTCTGGGTCGCTGACAGCCAGGGAGGCTAACGCAGCGCTTGGATCCTGCCACGCTAGGTGCTGCTCTGCTAGCTCTGCTGGCCTGTAGCTTTGGAGGCCTGCACTAGTGCTAGGCGCAAGGACACTAGAGCTAATGCGAAGCCCTGTGCTTGTAGGTGTAGGGCGCGGCGTGCTATCATCTAGCAGGGGAGGCTTGTAGGGGATGATAGTAATAGGGCGTGGTGGTTGCTGCCTGTGCAGGTATCGCTGCTAGTTGCAGATCCTTCGCGCTGCTCTGCTGTCTGCAGGAGTGGCGTACTTCTTAGGCCTCCCTCCCCCTTAAGGAGGCATCGCGGTAGGTGCTTGTGGTAGTGACAGGTGCGCTAGTTGCTGTAGCGCAGCAATAGCAGAGAGAGGCTCAGCCTTGCTGCACAGTCAGGAGTTCACTAAAAACCCCAATTAGGCTTAGCGCAGCCTAGCTAGGCTGCTGATGCGCAGCGTGCGCCTGCAGTGGCCATAGAACCCTAATATATAGACGCTGCAGCTACAGGGTAATAGAGGACAGCCTGTTTGCATATAAGAGAAGCGTACTTTCTCTAGTAGGAGTAGTTGTGTGCCTGCTAAGGCCTAGCTACTGTTAGAGTTCACTAAAACTCCTCTTTGCATTAGCGCGTCCTTAGGGGCGCCTTGCCTAATTCAGCTGCTAGAACTCACTGCCCCCAACTTTGATCTGCGATAGCACCATCACCACGGCACGTAGAGCTTAGCGGAGGGTAGACGTGTGCTCACTGTCCTACGCATTCTCCTGCAGTGTAGCAAACTCGGCGACAAAAATCCTGACCCAAGCCCACATTTCGGCCCTTGAATCACCCTAACCCTATCTTGTCGCGGTGCAAGTCGGCCCTATAGGCCTCGATCGTCACCACTGTGACCCTTCTGGATTAGCACGTCTCAGAGCATGTATATATTGACGTCTCCTAGCTAGCTAGTAACACAAGCG
>JAKJXN010000165.1:0-10704 GCA_022225945.1 Didymella pomorum | reverse complement strand
CACACTCGCTGCGACTCTCGATGTTGACACACCATGGGGTAAACCTTCCTCGCCCATCAGCATTCTGCATCACCCCCCCCCCTTTATATAGTGCTTAAGTGCGCTTAGAATAGAATTTAGTAAGCTGCCCTATTTACTCTTGTACTTGTCTTAAATTAGAGTTAATTATAACTTAAATTCTAGGGTATTGCTTAGGGTTTGTAACTACTAAGGCTTATTGTTTATAGGGAGTAGTAGTAATAGAGTGCACAGCTTTATATTAAGGGTTAATATAACCTGTTCTAGGTTAAAGAGGACTAATCTAGCCCCTTAGAACCCTCCCTAGATATTGCTAGGGGTAATAGCTTTCTTATTAGCTGCTTTAAAGTATAGCAGGAACTCCTGCTTTGTAATATAGTTAATCTAATTGCGCATAAGGCTATTAACCTTATACCTATACGCCTTCTTTAGAGGGCTAAAACAACCTATATTAAGTGGCTGCAGGAGGTGCGATAAGTGCGCAGGCATACATAGAAGTATAATCTTGTAATCCTTGCAGTATTGCTTGAATTTGGTGGAGTTATGGCTCTTGTAACCATTAATAATTAGCAAATGGTAGGTGCTAATAGTGCGCGTCTTTACATGCTTGTTAAAGTGCTTTAATTAGTTAAAACTAAGCTTATTAGTAGTCCAGCCATTCTTAGAGATTGTAACGACGCAGGATGATAGAGGGCTCCGAAACGTGTGAGAATCTGCTACAAGGTGTATAGGAGCACTGGGACTGGGACACAGGAGATTCCTCTATTCCTATAGGTCTTGTATGAAGGATACTCAAAAGCTGTTAGTCTACCTTGCTACCTATGCTGCCTTTATACACTCTGATAGTCCAGGGTCAAGATAGGGGCTTGTGAGTAACCAGGATCTGGCCAGGGTCCAAGTCGGACAGGTATCGGGTCTTGCTCTGATCTAACTTCCGAGCTAGTTATCACAGAGATGGCAATAACCTAGTCTTAGGGCAGGGTATCGTCCTTGCACCAGTTCGATTAGTAGTAGCGGGCTTTGAAGATAATATAGGCTACAATTGCCTATCTAGTTGCATTAATGCCTTAGATAACTATTACCTACTCCTAGTTACCTAGCTAGACCTGCTTTGCTTGTCCTAACTTCTCTACATCTATAATAACTACTCTAATGCTTATCTAGCCTATTATAAAGCCTGTCTTATTAAAGTTATATATATTATTGTCTAGGATGCTGTACTTAGCTTTTATATTAGCTATAAGGGTGAACTACTCCTGTATAGCCTTAGGATCCTTGTAAAGGGCTCGCCTGTAGTTGTACTTGCAATTAAACACTATTTTAAGCTCCTCCTGGCGCGAAACAAACGTGCTAGCCTAGTTTATACTAACAGGGGCTAAACCGCGCTCATTTTGCAGAGAATTAGCTATATTAGCCACAGCTGCGAGCCAGGGGGACTCTCCTCGCGTAACTAGCTTAAGTATGTACGTGACAATAATCTGCTCCTCAGCAGTAGTCAGATTCCGTAAGTTAGGCATAGTATTAACGCGTAAAGGTCGTCTAGCGCGTTGATAGTATAAGGTACTTCTAGGCACGTTATAGATAGCTGCAGCCTGCTATAAGGAGAGTGTTACGTCTTAACTAAGGGCCTAAAGCGCAAGCTATATTTAACGTTCTTTTAACGCAGTAAATTAGGGTTGTTAGGGAGGCATTAGTGTAGGAAGGGAGTTTTAGTGTAGTCTTAGCAAAAGTATCCCGCTCAGTTGTGTGTCCCGCTCGCCCGTTATGAACGTTAAGTTATATCCAAATTAGTTGTATATATTAGAGTTGTCAGACAATACAAACAAGTAAAGCAATTTATCTCATCTACCTTCCACACTTCTACTTTTTCACAGAAATAGTTAGTAAAGGGCGCTTAGCAGATAGCTTATAATATGGTGCTAATATAGGAGGTAATAGGCTGCCTTTAAGACGCTGTAGAAGCGTCTATAAAGCGCAAGACCTGTAAGTAATATTATATACGCGCAGAGGAGACCCTTATAGTTAGTAAAGTAGCTAACTTAATTGCTAAAAAGGAGGGTAAGGGTTATAGTAAGGACAAGACGCCTGCAAAGAGGGTGCGTGTTAGGCGACGCTGCAGGCGTTGCGGTAAGGTTAGACACAACTCCTGTACCTGCAAGGTAGAAATAGAGGACGTAGATGCTAGCAATGCGTCTAAATAGCATTAATATACTCTATAAACTGTAGTTGATTGTTGTGGTGTTGCGCAAAGTTGCTGCGTAGGCGGGTTGGCGGGTTGGCGGCGTTAGGTGGGCGACTCGCTTGGGTGGGCGACTCGCTTATGAAACACGTTAAATTAACCCTTAATATAAAGCTGCGCACTCTATTACTGCTACTTCCTATAAATAATAATCCCTAGAAGGTATAAACCCTAAGTAATAACGTGTTTCACCATCGAGTCGCCCACCCCACCGAGTCGCCCACCCACCAACACCAAAACGCCTGCACGACAACTACGCGCAATGCCGCAACCACGCAAACAGCAAATAACCTATACTAAAGGCGACTTACAGCTTGCTATTTAAGATATTAATTCCTAGCAACTCCTAAGCGAAAGACGCGCTGCAGCAATCTACAAAGTCCCACGAAGAACGCTTATTGACTGCCGCGCCGGAAGACGCCCTCGACGCGACTGCGAGCCAAATCAAAAGCGCCTCACGAAGCTAGAAGAGGAGGCAGTTATGCTACGTATACTTAATGAGTCTGATCGTGGGATCTCCTCCTCAAAGGCAGACGTACGAGATATGGCGGATAAACTGCTAAGAGAGCGTGGTGGCGACGCTGTTGGCAAGAACTAGGTTGACAGGTTAATTTAACGTACCCCTGAGCTGCGAACGCGATAGACCTAACCGTATGATTGCTAGTGAGCTGCCTGCGAGGACCTGGCGGTTCTCTAGCCCTAGTTTGCACTTGTTCAGTCTATAAAGGCGAAGTATAGTATTGTAGATGATGATATGTACAACTTTGATGAGTCTGGCTTCCTAATGGGCAAGATCTCGTTGCAGCTGGTAGTAACAGGCTTAGAGAAGCCTGGGAAGCGGAAGAAGATCCAACCCGGTGATTGCGAGTGGGCTACCCTAGTACAAGGCGTTGGGTTGACGGGGAAGGTTATCCTACTGTTCCTTATCCTTGCAGGCAAGGTTCTTATCTCTAACTAGTTTACTAAGGACCTCCTACGGGACTAGGTTATTGATGTTAGTCCTACTGGCTAGACTAATAATAATCTAGCGCTTGCCTGGCTCTACTACTTTAATACGCATGCGAAGCCAGTTGGGGTCTACTAGCTACTTATTATTAACAGCTATAAGAGCTACTGCTTAGTGGACTTCTAAGATCTCTGCAGAGAGAAGAAGATTATTACTCTCTGTATGCCCCTGCACTTGTCGCACCTGTTGCAGCTACTTAACGTCGCCTGCTTCTTGCTGCTAAAGCGCCTGTATGGCGACGAGGTTTCGGCCTTAGCACGCAGTCGCATCTACTATATTAACAAGGAAACCTTCCTGCTAGCCTTTAAAGCAGCGTTTAGTAAGGCGTTTACTGCAGAGAACGTTCGCGCAGGCTTTAGAGGTGCTAGGCTAGTCCTATATAATCTAGAGGTAGTGTTATTAAAGCTTAATGTGCGCCTGCGCACGCTAACGCCACTAAAACCTAGCGACGTTGCCTAGGAGCTAAAGACACCACGCACCGCTTATGAAGTAGAGGAGCAGTTAACTCTAATTTAAAAGCGGATATAAATCTATTAAGGGTCTCTAGCAAGTTTATTAGATAAGCAGGTTAAACAGTTAGCAAAGGGCGCTTAGCAGATAGCTTATAATATAGTGTTAATGCAGGAGGAAATAGGTTGCCTTTAAGACGCTGTAGAAGCGTCTATAAAGCGCAAGACCTGTAAGCGATGATATATACGCGCAGAGGAGACCCTGACGGTTAGCGAAGTAGCTGACTTAATAGCTAAAAAGGAGGGTGGGGGCTGTGGTGTAGGCAAGACGCCTGCGAAGAGGGTGCGCGTTGGACGACGCTGCGGGCGTTGTGGTAAGATTGGACACAACTCTTGTACTTGCAAGGTAGAAATAGAGGACGCAGATGATAGCGAGGCGTCTAAATAATATTTATGTGCTATTCATATTTATTAAAAATATTGCGGTGTTGCGCATAGTCGTTGCGTAGGCGTTTTGGTGTTGGTGGGTGGGCGACTCGATGGGGTGGGCGACTCGATGGTGAAACACGTTACCCTAGAATTTAATTCATAATTATTTGTCATTTAAGATAAGTATAAGAGGGAGTAAAGTAGCTTACCTACTTCTATTCTAAGCGTAATTAAGCACTATACAAAGGGGGGAGCTATCCTGTTATATAAGCTTAAAGTAGCTACTAAGGCTACTATATAATGCAAGTTATACAAAAGAAAGTAGATATAGCAAGAAGGAACTCTTATAGTTAAGGAGAGCTAGCAGTTAACTACTCTAAAGGAGTTTAGGGCGTGTAGTAATAGAAAGAAGGTGAAGAAGCAGGTGCGTGCTAAAAGAGGTAAACTCTCCCAATAATGCTATAGATGGTAAAGAGAGAGTAGTTATAGCACACAAATGTGTAAGAATAATATAGAAGAGGTCTCTAAGTAGTATTATAGCTTATGTTGCCTTATGCAGCGCTAGTTTGTGGTATTTTAGGCTATAATAGGATGAGTTTTGGTGGGATCTTAGCAAAAGTAATTCTCTCGCCTGGTGATTCTTTCGCCCGTGATGTACGTTATTACTGTAAGGGGTTGGACACTGTGAAGGACGTTGGATCGAACCGCCGGCGTTTACCCGGCGAAGCGCGGTTGCGACTTACGCGAAAAGAACCTAAAAAGAAGAGGACACAAATTAACTTATATCTTCATCTACTATTACTGTTTAAGCTTGCTGCTATATAATCCTTCTTATAGTTTTAATTTTTCTACCTATTTAATAGGGTAGCAGCCTAGCTTGCAATAATAGACGCAGAGGACCTAGAAGCAGCAGAAGTTCCCTAGGGGTTATGTAAGGATTATGCCTACAATGTCCTATGTATTTATTACAGAGCCCTATGTCAGCAGTTACGCTGATATTGATGTACTTTTGGCCATATGGCGTAGTGGGGCTCTGCACTATTACAGGTCAATAGAGCTAGAAGAAGCGCTTTGCGACTTTAGCAAACAGATAACGCAGCTAAAGCGCCAGAGACGCAAATTACTAGAGCTGCAAGAGATGCGTAAGCTACAAGACAAAGTTGCAACGATAGAACAACGTCTAGCGGGAGAAGACTTAGCTTTAGGCACCCTGCGAAGCGCCACAGCGACCTTAGTCTGCACGTCTCACGACCCTGACGAACTACTAGCGCAACAGCGTTGATTTGACAGCGACAATACTGCGCGCATTAGGAGGGGGCCCTAAGATTAAAAAGCTACTAGTTCTTAAAGGGAGGGGAGTTTAGGAGTACTATAATTTTAAGACCTAGCTTTAGATTGCGTTTTAATTAGACCTAGCAGCTTTCTATATAACGTACCTCACAGGCGAGTCGCTCACACGGGCGAGTCGCTCACTTTTGCCAAGACCCCACCAAAACACCTACCCTACACTAATGCCTCTACAACAGCAAAAGTTAGACGCATTAAATAAACGTCAAATACTGCTTGCGCTTCAAGCTCTTTAACAAGACGCAACATTCTCCTAGCAGCGCGCTGCAGCTATCTACAGGGTCCCTTAAAAGACACTAAGCAACTAACGCGCTAGACAACCTTTAGCTACTAATCTCTAAGGATCCTGTGACAGGATACGACTACGACTTAATCTTCGTTGTAGTGGACTAATTCACTAAGTACGCTAAGATAATACTGTTCAGACATAGCTACACTGCAGAATAGTTAGCGCACGTCTTTAAGGACTAGATTATCTGCTACTATAGTATTCCTGAATTGATTATTAGCGATAGAGACAAGCTCTTTACGTTAAACTATTAGACCACGCTCCTGGCAGCAATAGGTACTAAGAAGAAGCTCTCTACGGCCTATCATCCGCAGACGGATGGGCAGACAGAAAGAGTAAACCAGACAATAGAGACGTAGCTCTGCATCTACTGCAATTAGCAGTAAGACAACTAGGTGTTACTACTGCCTATAGCATAGATTGCATACAATAACAAGCTTTTGGAAGCAACAGGCTATTTACTATTCTTTGCAAACTACAGCAGACAGCTGAATCTCTTTACAAGATTACTAGACAGTAATATCTAAACAGAATTAGCGATATTTTTAGTCAAAGCACTAAAGGAAGTACACTAGAAATTACTTAATAATATTGCACAAGCTTAGTTAAGGAGCATTTTTTATATTAACAAGAAATAAAAAACAGCGCCTCTACTAAAGGAGGGGGATAAAGTATATCTCCTTATAAAAAACCTACACACACAGCAACTAATAAAAAAAACTAGATAAGGTTAAGGTTAGACTATTTTTTATTTCTAAACAAATTAGCTTAGTTAACTATTAACTTGCGCTGCCTAAGGATGTAAAGATTTATCCTGTGTTCTACATCTTGCTGTTAAAACTAGCTAACCCTAGAACGCTAATCTAGAAAGAGTTTCACTACTAGGCAGATAGCTAGGATAAGTGTCAAGCCTCAGCTCCGGCCACTGCGGCAAGCAAGCCCAAAAGGTGGCACGACTCACTCTTATGGCGAGCCCTTGCCGGAACAGTACTATATCGTCAGCCAGCCCTGACAACAAGTAGGAAGTTAAAATAATAATAACACATCAAGGAAGAGAATAATAGACTGAATACCTACTTAAATAGTTAGGATACCCTAGTTTAGAAAACACATAGGAACTAGTTGCGCACCTTATAAACTGCTAATAGCTCCTGTCTTGTTATTACTAAATAACAAAAACTCTAGATTACCCTCTAGGATAGACGGCATAAACGCGTCTAAGAGCTAGGGAACTGGGCATTAAGCCCTCCTCTAGCTAAGCAATATCCTAATTAATGTTCTTAACAGCTTTAAAAGCCTTAATGTCCTCTACGTATTTTCTAGTCTTGTCTACCTTCTGTTGTTCCTAACGCTTTAATATTTTCCTTTGTTTATAAACACGATCTTTCTTTGCGCAAGCAGCTAGGATTGCTTGCAGCGCTGCAGACTTAGCCTTATTAGCTTTAGCCTCTATTTGCTCTAGGCGTTCTATCTCGCGGTTGATATGAGCGAAGTTTGGAATTAGAACCTCTATTGGAACGCACTTCTGGCTACCTATGCTGTAACAGTTGCCGCACTCCTTCTTTAATAACACTATGCAACACTTAAGGTTTTTCTTTGCGCAGTACTAATAAGGCACTATTGCAAGTTATCCTCTGTAGTTAATACATTTACTATGCAGTACTTCTAGAAACCATAGGGTTAGTTCATGAGGATAAGAACATTAGAGGGGAGGATAGTGTTACGAACCTAAGAATTAGGGCATAGCAGAAGATTGTAACGACGCAGGATGATAGAGGGCTCCGAAACGTGTGGGAATCCGCTACGAGGTGTATGGGAGCACTAGGACTGGGACACAGGAGATTCCTCTATTCCTATAGGTCTTGTATGAAGGATACTCAAAAGCTGTTAGTCTACCTTGCTACCTATGCTGCCTTTATACACTCTGATAGTCCAGGGTCAAGATAGGGGCTTGTGAGTAACCAGGATCTGGCCAGGGTCCAAGTCAGACAGGTATCAGGTCTTGCTCTAATCTAAGTTCTGAGCTAGTTATTACATTACCCCCCTCCTTGTAGGCAGGTTGTTCCAACCTGTCTGTATAAGAGCAGCTCGTTGTCACAAAGACGTCACGAGTAGGTCTTTTAGAGACTAGTCTGGAAGTCCTAATTGATTACTACGTGCAGTATCTAAGTAGGTCAAGACGTTGTGTACTGAACTGAACTCTGATAGCAACAGTCTATATACTTGTGGGCAGGCTCGTTCGGTTACTGGGTAATCATCGGGACTAAGTCAGGTAGGAATCGGGGTTGTACTGCTTGCAGCAGTACAAGCCTGATTTCAGTCAGTGTCAGGGGATCTGAGAGGATACCGTAACACTCGTCACCCTATTATAAGCTTCTTTCATTAAGCAATTCCTTGCCAGCTCCCTAGTTAATATTAATAGCTTCCTAGTAATGTTTACCTTTTGTTGTTCCCCGCGCCTTGTCTTTGTTAGATGCCATTTAGAAGGCAGATAGGATGTGCTATAGAGGTAAAGGACAGTAATAATGAAGTTGCTATTACTATAGTGTTTAGTCTTAGCAGCGTCTAGCACAATAACAAAGCCCTTACTGCTTTTACCTCTCCTTCTTTAGCAGAACAACAACATTTTCTTATAAGTCCTCTACTACCCTTAGTCTAGTCTTGCTAACACTATTAGTTGTTATACACACAATACTAGTTCCTGTTCTGCCTAGCGCTCTTTCTTAGGCACACTAGGTTATTTGTTTATAAGTAGTGCGCGCTATTGCGCAGTTATAGTAGTTAAGGAGAGAGGAGTTTATATTTACTTTAGTATTATCTTTAAAGTGCAAGTATTAATGTACATCACAGGCAAAAGAATCAACGGGCGAGAGAATCACTTTTACCAAGACCCCACTAAAACACCTACCCTACACTAATGTCTCTACAACAACAACAGTTTAACGCGTTAAATGAGCGTTAGATATAGCTTGCGCTTTAAGCTCTTGAACAAGACGCGACTCTTTCCTAGTGACGCGCTGCAGCAATCTACAGAGTCTCTTAAAGTACTATAAGCAAACAACGCGCTGGACAGCCTTTACGCGTTAATACTATGCCTAACTCGCGAAACCTGACTAATACTGAAGAGCGGGTGATTGTTGAGCATATAGTTAACCTAGTTGAGCGAGGATTCCCTCGTCGGCTGCAAGATGTGGCTAATATAGCTAATTCTCTGCGCGCTAAGCGTAGATTGGGCTATGTTAGCTTAAACTAGGCTAGTACGTTTGTTTTGCATTAGGAAGAGCTTAAAGCGAAGTTTAATCGCAAGTATAACTATAAAAGAGCCCTCTGCAAGGATTCTGGGATAATCTAGGGCTAGTTTGGCCTAGCAGCTAACATTAAAGCCAAGTACGGCATCTAGGACAACAACACGTATAACTTCGACAAGACAGGCTTTATAATAGGCTAGATTAGCACTAGAGCAGTTGTTACAGCTTTAGGATTGCGAGGACAGCTAAAGCAAATCCAGCCAGGCAATAGGGAGTAGGCAACAGTTATCTAGGGCATTAATGCCAAAGGATGGGCTATTCTGCCCTTTATTATCTTCAAAGCGCGCAACTACCTCTCTAACTAGTACAAGGACAAAGATCTACCCTAGGACTAGGTTATTA
The DNA here is from genome assembly GCA_022225945.1 of Didymella pomorum. Taxonomy (NCBI): domain Eukaryota; kingdom Fungi; phylum Ascomycota; class Dothideomycetes; order Pleosporales; family Didymellaceae; genus Didymella; species Didymella pomorum. Next base: position 1,277 of record JAKJXN010000165.1, on the reverse strand, counting down.
GCATCTCTAAGAACAGTTAGACTACTAATAATTTTACTTTTAACTAGCTGAAGCACTTTAATGCGCATTTAAAGGGACGTACTGTTAGCACCTACTGCATGCTTATTATCAATGGCTATAAGAGCCACAACTCCCTCTAATTCTAGCAATACTGCAAGGACAACAAGATTATCCCTGTATGTATGCCTCCGCACTTATCGCACTACCTGCAGCCCCTTGATGTGGGCTGTTTTACCCCTCTAAAGAAGGCGTACTTGCGCTAAGCTAAAAACGCTATACGCAACTAGATTAACTATATTATAAAGCTAGAGTTCCTGCTATGCTTTAAAGCAGCCTACAATACTGCTATTACTGCCAGTAATATCTAGGGAGGGTTCTAAGGGGCTGGCTTAGTCCTGTTTAATCTAGAACAGGTTATATTAACCCTTAATATAAAGCTGCGCACTCTATTACTACTACTCCCTCTAAACAACAAGCCCTAGCAGTTGCAAACCCTAAGCAATACCCTAGAATTTAAGTTATAATTAACGTGTTTCCCAAGCGAGCGCCCCACCCAAGCGAGCGCCTTACCTCCGCCGCGAAAACGCCTGCGCAGCGCTGTGCTGCAACACCACGCAATTAAATTGTAGCTAATAGAACGCAATAATACTATTCAGAAGCTTTGCTATTATCTGCGTCCTCTACTTCTACCTTGCAGGTGCGGGAATTGTGTCTAATCTCACCGCAACGCTGGCAGCGTTGTCTAGCTTGCACCCTCTTTGCAGGCGTCTTAGCCTTACTACAACTACTACCCTCTTTTCTAGCAATTAAGTCAGCTACTTTGCTAACTGTAAGCGTCTCCTCTGCGCGTATATAGCGTCGCTTATGGGTCTTGCGCTTTGTAGACGCTTCTACAGCGTCTTAAAGGCAGCCTATTTCCTCCTGCATTAACACCATATTGTAAGCTATCTGCTAAGCGCCCTTTGCTAATTGTTTAACTTGCTCATCTAACAAACTTGCTAGAGACCCTCAATGAATTTGAATCTGCTTTCAAACTAGAGTTAACTGCTCCTCTACTTCGTGAGCGTTGCATGGTGTCTTTGGCTCCTAGGCGACGTCGCTGGGTTTTAGTGGCGTTGGCGTGCGCAGGCGCACATCAAGCTTCGATAGCACAGCCTCTAGGTTGTGTGGGACTAGCCCAGCACCTCTAAAGCCTGCACGAACGTTCTCTGCAGTAAACGCCTTACTAAAAGCTGCTTTAAAGGCTGGTAGGAAGGTTTCCTTGTTGATATGGTTTA
>JAKJXN010000164.1:0-10787 GCA_022225945.1 Didymella pomorum | reverse complement strand
TCGTGTTGTGGGTGCGCGTAGTCGCGCTGTTGTTGCAAGTCCTGCTCCGCCAACGCGCACCCACACCACACGCAGCGGCCGCATCGCAACTCAGAAATATTAGATATTTTATACAAACAGTCGCCTGCGTTCACAGATCACTCCACCACAAAATCTCACGATAATTATTTTTGTACGTGGCTGTACGGCTTCATTTCTATACTACGTTATGGGGGTGTTAGCGTGCATCACGCGTTGGCGTGCATCAGGCGCACAGACACGGTAGGGTTGCACCTAAAAATTCAGGAGGCGACTCGTCAAAACTTCAGGTACCCAATTCATCACAAACGAAACATCTCACCGTACTTTTAGTAATACAAAATCTATTTGTTTTCTTCTGGATGTTTCGTTAGTTGCGCAGCTTCTCTGAATTCAGACTTTTCTTATCTAGGTAGGGTTAGGGTTACTTGGGGTTAAGTTAGGGTTCGCGATGGAGCTAGTGTGGGACAACCGTCTGTCAACACCGCAAGAGCAAGTCAACACTACAAGCACCCGGGCACAAGGCCGCAAACAAGGCTTGCGCATATCGCTTAATAACTGCGACAATGTCCTCTGCTTTCTAGAGGACTTCGGCGTCTTAGTATGCAAGGAGCATCACACCGCCGTCGTTAATCTTAACACGCATCTCTTGCAGCACCACAACGTGCCCGCTGCAACTCGAAAGCAGGTTGTTGAGCACTTCAGTAGCTTCTCTACAGTCAATCCAGCAGAGATAGAGCTTCCCGATGAGCCCGCGCAGCCGATAGACGAGCTTGGAGAGCCGCTGGACGGGCTGCAGTGCGAGACATGCAGCTTCATCACCGTCAACAAGGACGCAATGCGCATGCACTGCAAGAAGACTCACCAGCAAGCGTAGGTAGGAGAGAAAAGCTTGCTCTACAAGACTGTGAAAGTGCAAAGCTTCTTTCGCACCAGGGGGCTGCAAAAATATTTTACCGTCAATTTAATAGATGCTAGAAATACTGAAAACGACGAAGTTGAAAACACTGTTCAGGCACAACTCGCTGAGTACAGATCAACACAACAAGAAATTAAGGAAGAGCTGCAAACACTTAAAGCAGCTGCGAAGATTAACAAGACGGGTTAGTTCAAGCGTACAGGCTGGCTGGAGTTCTTAAAGGACCAAAATCTCGCTCATCTGGCTCATCAAGCCCGCGCACCCGATCACAACAAGCGCAAGCTTAAGCTAGTTGCTCAGCTGACCAAGGGGCTAGTCGAAAGGAGCGTGAAAGGACTCGCTACGCTCACGCAGGAGTTGAGGCGCTGGCTGCGGAGTGCAAAGCGAGAAGAACCAGACGTGCGGCCGTTGGCGCGACTGCAGAACCCAGAGAGTCAGGCAGTGTACGCAAGCTACATGGTCAGGTTCGTCTGCTTCTATCTGCGCGTACTAGCCGACGAAGAGCAGCGGATCGTGCGCTTTAGAGAGCAGCAGAATGCCGCCGCTCATGCAGATTGCCGTTCAGCATCAGGCAGCGAGGAGGACAGCGAGGAGGACGATAACGGCGAGGGCAGTGAAGCTGATAGCGACAGCCCGCGGCCCCGACGCACAACACGCACAACACGCACGACACGCAATCAGCCGCAACTGGATATGGCGAAGGATGCACGCGAGCTCTTCACGTGGACAGACGAGCAGAAGTCGTGTGGGATCAAGCTGTGGGATGCGCTAGATGGCGACGACAGAGCAGCCCAGACAGAAGCGCTTCTTGCGTCGATCAGCTCGTTTATTTTCACGACATATCACCCCGTAGCGCTGTCTACTGGTCTGATTCAGTTTCTCGCGGTGCTTGGGTACGACGCAGGCACAGACCGCTTGCGGACGGCAAAGAACTACTCGTACATACTGGCAGGGATGGTGTACTGCGTGCGGGTAATTGCAGTCGAGGCGCTGCTCCCAGGCTCACAGCGCAGCTCGCAATCCGAGCAGGACCGCGATCGCTTCGTCGAGATGCGACAGAAGTATCTGGCAGACGGCTCGTTCAGCCCGATGAGCGAGATGATCAGCATGCTCGCGTACGGCAAGCATATTGGACTAAGCGCTGGCAACTCAGGCAACGCGCACTGGTCTCTGGACAAATCAACGTTTTATCTCAACAGCCGGCCGATCGCTATCAGCCGCTTCCGCAAGATGGCGCAGGACTTGCTGGCTAAAGCAGAGCAGATGCTGCGGGAGCTGTGCTGGGTGGACAAGGAGGAGGACTGGGTGAACGTCAATCTCAAGCAGGTAGTCGACGACGTTACGTTCACAAAACGACGCATGTCGTTCGTCGACGCACCGGGCAACAAGCTGCAAGGCGGACTGGACTGGATGCTCAGGCGCGCGATCAACACACGGGGCGGACGGCGGACGGGCAATGGAGCGTCAAGTCAGTGCGGCAGTACTTACGGCAGGTCGATCGCTTCTTGGAGGTGTTGCTCTGCAGCGTGCACGTCACGTCAGGGCAGCCGGGGAGAGGGTCGGAGATCACGACGATTCGACGCCGCAACGGCATACTGCAGGACCGCAACATCTTCGTCGTAGACGGGCAGGTGATGACAGTCGTCCGCTACTACAAGTCACAGTCGCAGTGGGACAAGCCGAAGATCGTGCCGCGTTTCTTGCCGCCGCGGCTAGGTCAGGTCATGGCTGCGTACTTGGTGTATATGCAACCGTTCAAGGAGTATCTGACGCTGCAGGTTCTCGGGGGAAACTACAGCGACTACGTGTGGCACGATGCGCAGGGCGCGTGGGACACTGGCCGGCTCACGAGGATACTGCGGCGAGAGACTGGCAGGAGGCTTGGAGTGCCGCTGCACACGCTCGACTACCGGCACGCAGCGGTGGGGATTGGGCGAGTGTATGTGGGAGAGTCGTTCAGCAAGGGCTATCAAGACGAAGTCGGTGAGATCGAAGAAGCCGAGGTCGAGGACGAGGGCGAGGATCTTCTCGAGCTACAAAACTCACGTACAACTGCGATGGGCGTAGGCAACTACAGCGTGCCGATGGACATTGTCAAGCATCTCAGCGTGCGGTCGATAGATGCGTTCCGGGCGCTCAGCATGGCGTGGCACGGCTTCTATCCCAAATGGGTAGTTGCAGTGTACCTTTACTGGAGTTACAGCTTCGGTTTTGTTAGTGACAATAGCTACAGGACACCAGCGTATTTTCAGTCACAACGTACGCTGGAATACTATTCAGTTGTAGACTGGAATTCCATTTTAAAGTCCGTTCAAGCTGAAACGTGGACGACGCTCTCGCAGCACTCAACTCTGTTATCCATGCAACCGCCAGCATCATCGTCCACTTGGTTGGTAGTGTTGGGGTTGGTGCTTGTAGTTGGGGTTAGTTAGGGTTAGGCTAGTGCGCGGAGGACCAGGGCCGCGCCGCATCCCCACAACAGAACAACTCTGCGAACACCAACACAAGAAAGTAAACACACTCACTGCACAGCACAGAATAAAAAATTGTAGTACGCTATTTGCCTTGAAAAGGCTTACACAGCTCAATCAAGGTAAGCTGGCGCATCGGACGGGCGGGCGCAGGGCTCTTAGCGGGTCCTTGAGACGGCGCATCCTCAGCGCCGTCGTCGTCGCCGTTCTCGGTGTCTTCGCCATCTTCCATCTCGCTGTCTTCAATCTCCTCTACTTGCGTCACGGGTGCCGGCGCGTTTGCCTCAATCGACAGCGTTGCCTTCCCGCTGATGGAGCCACCAGAGATGCCCTCCAAGCCAAGCCAGTCGTCCAATGCTCCGCTGGCCTTGTGAGCGACTGGATTTACCTTCACAACCAACTCGAGCCAGATGTGCCAGAAGCGAATGCGGAGATCGTTTTCGACCCACGAGTTGGTGACGATGTCGTGCGGCATCAGGCAGAGCATGCCCCAGCCCAGCTGCTTGGCTGCTTCGTACCAGCGGAGCGCTTGGTGCAGCCGCCTCTTGAACCGCTGCCGCTGTTGAGGCCCTGAAGCGGTGGTGACAGACAGAAGCAAGGCGTCCATGGCCTCGGAGCTGACCTTGCCCTTGCCGTATCGGTTGTTGCCCTTGTTGTTCAGCCTCGCCGCGTCCTGCGCCCGGATCTGGTCGATCTTCTCGGTGTACGCCTTGCCGAGGAAAGCCATGGCCCAGCGGTACTTGATGTGGATGATGTCCAGCTCCTGCTCGTAGCGATCGCACAGGCTCCAGGCGGAGGCGAGCGCGCTCTGGAGCACCGTCGAGGCGCTGCTCTTCTGCGACAGCTGCCAGCGGCTGCGGGAGGAAGCGGGCGGGCGGGTTTCCCCAGGCTCTTGCGCAAAAGGCGATCCTTGCATACGCCAGCTTCGCAGGAAGGCAGCGGCCGAGACCTGGGAAGCAGCATTGCCAATGGAGCGGGCCTTGTCGAGCATGCCAGAAGCTGTCAGGTAAGGCGCTGTGGCGCTGCTGTACAGGTTGTCGTCGTCGTCCACCGGCTGCTTGAGCATCCAGGAGATGAACGGCTCGTCCTGGCGCGAGATGGAGGCATAGGCACCGTGTTCCCTACGAGATGCCGACTCGGGCGGCGGTACCAATCCAAGGTCCTGCTTCTTCTGCGCTCGCATGAGCTCCAGCTTCTTGGCGCGCTCTCGCTCAGCACGGCGATTTTTGTTGGTGATGGTCGTGATCTGGGCGGGTTCCTCCTGGCTGATCTGTTCACGGACAGGCTCCTCAGGCTCAGGCTCCTCCAACCCGTCAGACTCGTTTGGCCTTGACAGCTGCGGCGTCGTTGGGCTGGGAGGCTCGGTGGCTAGCCGGAGACGCTTCGACAGCAGCGCTGAACTTGACGCAGCAGCGCGCTTTGTCGACCGCGGTGGGGAGTCGCGGGGCCGCTGCGCTGAAGGAGGTTCCTTCTGGAAGCTGTCGCTCGGGCTGGTAGCAAGATCCTGCGCTGCAGAGACCAGCCGCGCCCAAGTATCAGCGGGCAACGCATCTTCGGCGAGCGTCTCCCTCAACAGCCATATCGCCGACAGCACAGAGTGGGCGACAAAGACAGGCTTGCAGACACTCGTCTCGTCCGGAACCAGCCAGCCTGCGCTGTGTGGGCGGAATAGAGCATCGCGCTGCGAGTTTGAGACGGTCGCCCTGCTCCAGAACAGCTTTTGGTAGTCCTCGTTCGGCGGGTCGTACGCGAGCCTGTGGGCAAAGCTAGACTCGCTGGCCAAGGGGAAGCTCCGAGGCCCGCCATCGAATTGCTCGGCGGCATCTTCCAGCGCGGAGATCCACGGCAGGTTAGATGGCGACATGTTTGTTTGTTGACGTAGAAGACGAGGGGAAAGAAGAAGCAGTCGTGTTGTGCTGAGCCCCTGGACCAGGGTAACGGCCCGAACGGAGATTGGTCCGTACATCATGAGCTGACGCAGAGGCTGGGGTGCGAAACCCAACATGACCCAACGATAAGAAGCAGGTTTGCAGCGTAGAACAGAAACAACAGTACATCGCCAACATGTCAGCAGAAGGCATCGAGAATCAATACTTTGAGCACTTGGCTGAGTACCAGGTTGCGGTGTGCAGGGAGTGCCGGTATGCCGTATGGCCAGATCAGATCGAGGGCCACTTGCAGAAGCTACACAAGCAGCCGCAGAAAAAAGCCAAAGCCATTGGAGATGCCGTGCGCGGATGGGCAAACTTACTACAGTACCCCATCGAGTTAGAGATACCAAGCAATGGCGTTGACCCCATTCCACAGCTGCCGGTTTACGACGACGGACTGCTGTGTTTGCTGGAAACAGAGCAGTGTCAGCACATCGCAAGGACCGTAGATTCGATCAAGGTACACTGGCGTCAATGTCACGACGGGTGGTCGGTAGGGAAGAAGCGGGGGCGCCCCAGCCGGACTCGAGAAAAGGCGATGCGGACGCAGTTAGGAGATGGTTGCAAGCGTGTACACTGCCAGCGATTATTCGGCAGCCGGCACGGATCACAGTACTTCGAGGTGCGTCACACCCCAGACAGCGGTCCGCAGCCCGTCCCCATTGAGGGCGAGGCGGCGTGGGCGCGCGTGGGCGAGGAGATGGCCAAGACGTGGGCCAACGTCGAGGACCGAGCGAAGACAACGATCGAAGACGGGGAGAAGGACGAAGCGGCCCCATGGCTGGAGCGGACTGGGTGGCTGCCGTACTTGAACAAACTGGATCGTCCCGAATTGCTGGCAAGCGTTGAGGAGCCCAACATAGACCCGGAGAAGGACGAGGAGCCCGTCGAGGCTACGATTTGGAGCGCGATGGATGGACTGGCCCGCGTGAGCCAGGCGTCCGTCATCAAGCGGACAGGCATATTCGTGCGCATGGAGGCCATTCGTACGGAGAAGCATCAGACTAGGTACACGCCGCTGCAGGCGTACATGGACGAGAAGTCGATCAAAGAGCGGTCACGTCCATGGAAGCAGATACTGATGTTTTTTGCACGGACGCAGAGGGAGCACCGCTGGAAGAGCCCCAAGTACCGCTTCACGCAGCAGCAGCGCGAGGCGTGGGATGCGTTGGTCGAGCAGGCAGAGAGAGACGTAGGCGGGGCAGAGATGGAGATAGCGGACGAGGACCAGGACGAGGACGGGGAGGAAGAGGAGGACGAGATGATGATCGATGAGCTCGACGACGAGCAGGACCCGTCCGAACGCGACAATGAGCCCGAGCACGCGAAGCTGAGGCCGATCGAAAAAGCGTGCTTGGACTTTTGCATCGCGTTGCTCAAACAGACGATCCGCCGCAAGGAGTACGACTGCGCGATGGTGTGTGTGTTGGCTGTGCTCGGCGTTAAGGAAGACGGCTGGAAGGGCCCCGAGCTGTACCCGCCAATCTTGTCGTCCGTGATCAAAATCACCCGTTTCATGGTCGTGCAGCACGCACTGGAGCTGTCCGAGCCGTTTGAAGAGGAGGTGTTCGACGACGACAGCGCGTACGGCGGAAGCGAAAGCGGCAGCAGTCCCCCCAGTCAGCGTCGACCAAGAGGCTGCTTGGAGTTCGTGCAGCAGATGATGGACAGGTTCATGGTGCGAGGGAGCCACAGCCCGATGCAGTGGATGCTCGACTTGCGCACGTACGGGCTGAAGGTGCACTACAACACCACGTCGCGCGGCCACGTCGAGTGGATGGGGAAGGATGAGCTGCTGTACAAGAACTTGCACTTCACCATGGCCCAGTTCCGCGGCATGGTGCACGGTATGCAGGCTGAGGCCAAGCGGATACTGGTGGAGGAGTTGCTGTTTTGCGGCGAGCAGACAGCAGGTCAAGTGCCCCCGATCCCGTGGGAGCAGCTGCGCGACAACCCGACTGATGAGCGGCCAGGGTGGAACTTTTTGCAGGACCACCGCACGCGCATGCCCGTAGATGGGGAGAAGTGGCTGTTTGAGCGCGTAGGGCAGGACGCCAGCGTTAGGGCAAGATTCATCAAGCCAGGAACACGTTCAGGCATCGACCGGAAAGAGGTGGAGCGGTACATGGATCGAGTGATTGCGTTTCGAGAGAAACTGGCCGCGTTGGTGCACATGGTAGAAGGGCAACCCGCAAGGTGGCCAGAGCTGGGCAGCGTTCGACACAGCAACACCGTCAAGGGGGGCCACCGAAACATTTTCATCGAGGACGGCATGGTCGCGTTCGTCACGCGGTACCACAAGGGGTACACTTTGAGCGGTGATGTCAAGATCATCCACCGGTACTTGCCGCGCGAGGTGGGCGAGTTGGTGGTGTATTACATGTGGTTGGTGCTGCCGTTCCAGCAGCGGTTGGAGGCGATGGTGTGGGAGAAGGAGGCAATATCATCGCACATGTGGCCAGCGGACCCCAGCGGACGGAAGTGGACAAGCGACCGATTTCGCGAAATACTGAAGCGTGAAAGCAGAGTAGGTTTAAAGCAAGAGCTGACGATTGCAGCATACCGTGAGATTGCAATTGGCATCAGCCGGAGGTTTTTGCGGCCATCGTCGGCATTTCGAGCAGAGGAGGGAGAGGAGCACGAGGAGTGGAATGAGGAGAACATGCTCGCCACCATCCAGGACGAGCAGGCCGGCCACAGCGCGCACGTAGCCGGCATGGTATACGCGCGCGGGATCATGGAGTTGGCAGGCGTCACGGCAGACAGGCGGCAGCTGTTCCGCAACTCGAGCACCGATTGGCACCGGTTGTTGGGCTTCCAGTCCGCCGTAGACGCAGTGGCAGACGTCAAGAAGCGGAAGAAGGCGCCGTTCGAGAGCGAGGCCGACGAGGCGAGGATCGAGAGGCTGGAGCGGTTGAGGAAGATGGACCCGGCAGCGCAACTCAAGCGAATGAAGGGCAAGAAAGCAAAGTTCAGAGGCGTGCAGAAGGAGGCCATCGAGGCGATCGTTGCCGGCGAGAGCCCCGTCGTGGCCGTGATGCCGACTGGCGCAGGCAAGAGCATGCTGTTCATTTTGCCGGCATGGGCAGAGCAAGGCGGAACGACGGTCGTCGTCGTGCCGTTGGTTTCGCTGCGTGGAGACATGATGCGGCGGTGCAAGGAGCTGGGGATATCGTGTGCCGAGTGGGAGAGTCGCCGCCCGCCCGACGCAGCAGCCATCGTGTTCGTAACGCCCGAGTCGGCAGTGGGAGAAGCGTTCGCGACGTTTTTGAACCGGCTGCGAGCGACGCGGCAGCTGGACCGTATCGTAATCGACGAGTGCCACATTGTGTTGAACCGTCGCTACACATTCCGCAAGCAGATGCAACAGCTCGGCAGACTGGCAGCAGCCGAGACGCAGATGGTGCTGTTGACAGCGACGTTGCCGCCGACAGAAGAGGACGAGCTGTATCGACGAATGCATTACGAGCGAGGGCAGGTCAAGATGTTCCGGCAGCCGACCACAAGGACGAACGTTGCGTATCAGACCATCAAGATCAGCCGGTCCGCGAAGAAGAAGGACGTCGAGTCGATGGTCGTCAAGACGGTGCGGCAGAAGATGCGGAAGTACAGGACAGGCAAGCTCATCGTGTACGGCAATTCGAAACCGAAGGTGAAGGCATTGGCAGAGCAATTGGATTGTCACGCGTATCACGCGGATGCCGTGGGCAAGGCGAGCATGCTGGCGGACTTCATGGCAGGCAAGCAGCGCGTGATCGTGGCAACGAGCGCGTTGGGCATGGGTGTAGACATACCGGATGTACGGTGCATCATTCACATCGACTGGCCGTTCACGATGTTGGATTACGCGCAAGAGAGCGGCAGGGCAGGCCGGGACGGGCTGCGAAGCGAGGCGGTTTTGATTGTTCAGGATGGGAAACAACGCACCGACGACAACGAGACAGAAGCCGAGCGGCAGTTGGTGAGGGAGTACGTTGAAGGCGACGGGAGCGGGGCAGCTGGCTGCAGGAGGGAGGTGTTGGACGGATATTTGGATGGGAGGAAGGATCGAGCAGGGTGTAGAGAGGAGGACAACGAGGAGATGTGCGACGTGTGCCGAGGGATAGACGGGCAGTTGGAAGAGGTGGTGGAGGAAGAAACAGAAGAAGGGAGCGGGACAGAGAACAACGATGGAGAAGAGATGGACGTCGTCGAAGCCGAACGAGAAGAGATGCAGCGGGTATATCGACAGCAGGAGCAGGCGCGTCGGGGGCCGTGGCAGACGTTGACGGAGCATCGACAGCAAGAGTTTGCCGATATGGAGTGGGTGCGCAGGCAGTTGGCGTGGTGGGCGAACCGATGCGGGATATGCGAGGGAGCGGGCGACGCGCAGAGCGGACACGACATACGGCAGTGTTGGAGGGCAGAAAGCAAAACAGCAAAGGAGATGGTACAGAGGATAGATGATCAAGTTCGGTTCCGCATGTTTTCAGGCTGTTTTCCGTGCGGTGGCGTGCCGCAGGAGATTTGCAATAGCTGGGAACCGAACGGGGAGGGGCGATATCAACGAATAGAGGACGGAACTTGTCAGTACACCGGGGTATTAAGCGCAGGGTTGATAGGCATAGTATTCGGTTACACAGAGGCAAACGCCCGATGGCAGGCCCGATTAGCGGAGCTTGGGGTGGACGATGCAGGACCGGGTAGGATGTTAATCGAATATTTGGGGAAGAAGCAGCGGTTGGACAACGTGGAGAGCAACAATTTAGTCAAGGAATTTTGTTGGATTACCCGGTTGTTAGCCGAGTAGACGCAGTAGATGCAGTAGTAGCAAATGAAAGAATTTTCCGCTCACGATTCATAGAAGCGGTGCAGCCGAGTTGGGTTCGGGCCGGGACGGAAGTCGAGGGTTAGTGAAGTTGCGGTCGGGCCCGGACGCAAGTTAGCATTAGGGTTGAGTTCCAATCAAGGTAGAGTTACCGGCGTTTACGGCAAGCAGATTATCAACAAGACAGCCAAAGGAGCAGAAGCGTACACAAGCGCAGAGAGCGTGAGTAGAGAGGGCAGTAGAGACAAGTAGAGGTGTTGGAGCTGCGGTTGGGGCCGGGACGCATGTCAGGATAGGGTTAGGGTTATACGTGGTTTGGTTGAGCGAGCAATAGCATGTAGAAGAACACAGACGCCCGCAAGAGACAGCCACCAACCCGAGTGGTTCCCAAGATGGTTGCCCAAGTAGTTTCCCATGCGGATCCCCCAACCCAGGTAAAGTCCCCCAACCCAGGTAAAGTCCCCCAACCCAAGTAGAGCCCCCCAACCCAAGTAGAGCCCCCCAACCCAAGTAGAGCCCCCAACCCTACCTCCAGGCGAACCACGCGATCCGGGCCTCGTTCGCGCTTGATGCGGTATAGTGCGCGACTTCGGCCCTAATTCGTCTCCTTTCAGCCTTAGCCTGGAGTCGACCCCTTTTGA
>JAKJXN010000163.1:0-11101 GCA_022225945.1 Didymella pomorum | reverse complement strand
CTTCGGTTGGCCAATGCCGCTCCCATCTTGGCTCTGCAGCAGCGTCGGTACGGCTCTTCGCAGCCTCTCTAGCTCGGTGTTCAAACCCTCGCGGTACTTGCGCTCCACTTTGTTGTGTGGGATGCGAGCCGTGCATTGGTCTTCCGCTGATCCGCCTGAGACGCCGTGCGCGACCGGATCGAGTTTGGGCCGACTGCGTTCTTTCGTCCGGCGCTCCAGTGTCGGCTCGGCGTGCTCGACGTCAGCTGACACGCGCGAAGGCGACACGAAGCCTTTACTGCAGCTCGGGCTGTTCGAAGGCTCATCGATGCCGGGTGAGGGCGTTGACGAAGCGCGTCGTAGACATGCACCAGCCGAGTGTGGGATCTGCAGCGAGCTCACCCCCACACTGGTCGCAGTGGCGAAGACATCTGCTGACGCTTCTGAAGACCTGGATAAGAAGTCTGAAGGCAGCTCATAACGTGCAACGCTTGCATCGAAAAGGGGGTCGAAGAAGGCCGGGGGAGCCTCGCACAGCTGCGTGGCCCAAGTGTCTGCAAGATAAGCTCTATCGGGATACGCAGAATACAAATCATCATCAGAGGCAGCGTCGAAAGCCATGTCAGTAGCGCAGGAACTGAAAGGGTTCATAGCAGAGGCGCCGTGGGTTGCGTGACTTGGTGCGTGGGCAAAAGGGGAGAGGCTTTGATGCAAGCAACTTCCAGCGCTTCGGTCGTTGCCAGCGCATACTTCGTCATGCCAGCGACCACTCTCTTTACACTGCCTGTCTTTCGCATGTGATGGGTAGACGCCTCACAAGAATCGACGCGCGCAGTAGGCAAGAGCTCAGGGTTTTGTGAGCTAAGCCGAGTTGGGTATGGCGCCGCACAGTGGGTACTGGCGCCGGGAAGGAAACGGCTCGGAAAAATCTGCCGAGAGTACGAACCAGCCAACCCAGAGCCACTTAGCGGGGCGTTGGTATAATTCGGCTGTGTCTTCCGGCGGGTCGCGAGGCGTGCAGCTACACGATTGTACGCAACCGTGATGATAGGACTGCTGAGAGGATTGCCTGGTGCCCGTATGTACGCTCCGCTCGAGGGATCGGCGGCGTCATCCTGACAGAGAAACCCGGGTTGTGGACTCTGCGAGCCGTTACCGCCAGTTTGTAGGGTGTACATCGAAGGTGACTGAACATGTGTTCTCAGAACGCTCACTTCGCTTTTCGGTACTCTCGCACCCTACAGTGGGGAAGAGTCTTTGGCTAGAAAGCCGGGATCTGAAATGTCGCATCCCTGCGCTGAGTTACGTCCAGGCCTGACGTGTTCTGGTTGGACCGGATCTTTTTCCGATCGGATCGAAACCCCGATTTCTGAGCCTTGACTAAACCCGGTTCAGAGTCTACGTAACAGTGGTTACGCCAACCAGTCTTTTCAAGGCCCGTTGGACAATTGCCTGATGTCGCGTCAGCACAAGGTTGGTGGTTAACGCACTGCGTCGTGTACACTCGTTCAATCAGTCAATATTATGTTTGTCAAGCGAGCCCTGCGCCTGCGGGAGGGAGAAACATCCCTAAGTGGGCACGTGAAGTCGCTCAAAGCACGTTAAGGCCTAGCTCTGGACCGCACTGAAGATCTTATCCTGTTAGGTACGTCATGTCATCAAATTAAATGAACGAACCATGAGCGCGGCTGAGAGCGGCTATGGACTGATATATTTCCGATTATCCAGGTGTGTTAAAAAAGAGCCTGAGTCCTGACGGCTCGAGATGACTTTTCATCGCTAATCAACCACGTCGCTAAGGGACGTTACCAGCAGGACGTGTATACCGAGCAGTTGTGCCAGCCGTCCCAGTCGTGGGAACCGCGGCAAGAGTAAGCAGCACCTTTGGTCTTCTATACCGCGACTGACTGTGCGCTCTAGTTGCAACATCTCTAGAGACTATCGAGTCACGTGGTCCACAGATCATGGTCGATCGTCTAGCACGACCAAAAATGGAGAGGCAGAAGCCGCATACATGTGAAGCATGCAGCCGACCTTTCGCCAGATTGGAACATCTGAAGCGACACCTGAGAACGCACACGAAAGAAAAGCCATTTCTATGTCCACACTGCGCAAGCTGCTTCGCGCGACGTGACTTGTTACTACGGCACCAACGCAAACTCCATCAGTCGGTTGCTACTTCTAAGCCACGCGGTGCATGCCACAAAGCCATATCATCCAAGGCTGGAGGCAATGTGGGCGGGACAGCAGACAGCAGTAGACAAAGCAAGGAAACGCAAACAGATCACGATGGCAGCACTTACCTGAGTGCGATCAACAGATCTTTATGTTCACGCAATGCTCCATTGGCTATGGCTGGCGGAGGCTACCCTGAGCAATCCCAGCGCAGGGAATGGAAGACATCTTATGTGTTCGATCGCCAACTCACATCAACCTTTGTTGACAGGGAGCGGCAAACTCACCCAATGCCAACTTCCGCCACTCACCTGTGGCATGGCTGCAGTGTACTACAAGCAGTCTTTTGTCGAGGATGGGAATGCGATGAGATCGAATGGATGGCATCTCCCTGGTCAAGCTTGACAGTTGCCTCAGATGAAACGCATTGCCTGGAGGCTATCTTGTAGTCAAATCTGGCAGTTCGGAAGCCGCCTTTCTTCAGCTCTCCCCTGAACTTGCCTGCGCCCGTCATTCCAGGTGTTGATCTATGTGAGCGCATGGGGCTGCAAAACTCCCCAAAGTTCCACAGTACCAGGGAGACTGGTGCCGATGGATCGTTGTGTTCCAACTTTGCCGGCGACTATGAGAGCGAGCTCGGCAACTTCGTGTGTGATAAATCCTGTCATCCGACTTTAGCCGCCCTGTGGCAGGACCTTTTTAAGGCTTTTTTGATGATGTATATCGTCTCTACTTCTAAGCCCGAGCAACACATGATACATAGAAAATGTATAAGCCCTTTACTCTAATGCTCTCCTTACTTTCTGTAGCAGCTAAACTGTCGGAAAACTGTTTCATCCCTCTTCTGAATGGGCGACTCCACTACTCAAACGAGCTGAAACCTTTATCGGTTACACACCAAGTACAATCAGCCTATGCTTTAGTATATGTACGTTATTTGAGAAGAGCATTTCAAGTACTAAGGTCAGGTGCGCTTATGCAATGCGACGCACTGCTACATTTTTTTGTGTCTGTTCGATGGAATTTTGTACGCGATGCGCTAGATGCACGCCGTTACGCGGAATCTACTCCCAAACAGAAGACATCTTGACCAACACATGGATAAATAGACTCGACAGGGCATGCCCTACTCTAGGCTATCTACCTGAGCTCAATGACCGATTGCTTACCACGTATGGTGGGGCCCAGGCTGGGGAGAACCGACACAATGACTTTGTACGTTCAATCATTTCAGACCAGATCAGACGTGATTAGACGTGATGAGTATCAGAGTTTACATTGCGGCTATTCAGCTGTGATCCACCCTGTGGTTTTCCAGGCAGCGTTGTAGGTAAAGCACAGTATTTTGCACGGGAATATTTGTAGAAAAATCATGGCTATCTGGTTAATGGGAGATAAGCTGGTTCGCAGGAAAGAGGGAGAAGACCAATGGCGTGCACGCGCAGAGGTAGTATGGACATGGTGATAGCAGCAGACAAATTCAAGCAGCAGATGTCAGTAATTAACATGATTTTGAACCTTCTGAAACTGTAACCTAGGCTGTAGAATGATATCGCAGTGTCCAATTACCAGATTGCTCCTTGCCGTGGTCTTTGTAAGGGCACTTCTCACTACGCGTTTCTCACGTATCGCATTCGTCCTCAGGTATAACTTAGTCGCGCGAATCCTGGGCATTCTATCTGACCTCATCAACATGATCTCTGGTATTTTTCAATGCAGCGACTGCCCCAAGCACTTCTGCAACAATGTGCGTCACGTGATGCTTTCGGTGTCCCATGATTTCTTGCCCCAAGGAATATGCCCGACCAATCTCTTCTGCAAGTCTTCGCTTATGACCGTCCGTTTCGTATTGAAATCTGGGTCCTGGACTCGTCTGGATTGTTTCTGAGTCATGGTGATGCCGATGGCGGTGCACGAACCCAGCATCGGCGTCCGTGGTGTTGGTGGTCGGAAGGTCGTTCTCTCTCGATCTCAATTCGTCTCGACGGAGCATTTCGAGGGCGCCAATAGCTACAGTTGCACCAACAGCTGCGTATGCCAGATGCGTCTTGGGATGGCCTTCGGGGCCTGCGTGGTGCTCTCGAATTGCCTTCTTCAGCTGGTCGACTGTGATGACCGACGACGTTGCTGCTGTTGCTAGATCGACTCTAGAAGAGCCGCTCATGTTGTGTGTTGTAGATAGATGTTGGATAGGTGAGATTCAAGTAGGGCTTCTGCAGGAGTTCGAGTCCGGTCCTAGGACAGAACGCTGGATCTTGTCTTTCTTCAGGTCGAGACTGTGCTATCACATCATGGCGTGATGCTAATTCAACAGAGAAATGTACGGGCCATTATTACTTCATATTAGCGCTATTCGTCATGACGAGATGTGGTGTCACGGTCTTCTGCAGTCATGATTGGCTAAGTTTCAGGTCCCTCAATCGCTGAATCCAAGCCAATGCACGTCGTACATTCTTCATGGAAACGCAGTGTATGGTACTGAGTGGATTGATGTAGATAGAGAATTAACATAGAGAGCAGAGGATGCAGATTGCCTGCAATTGTGAACAGCACACACATAACTGGTGGAATGAAGTGGATCAAACCATACATTGTCGGCCGACAATTGTGGATGACTATAAGCAGTGCTAGTGAAACGACATCCAGTCGGCTTCCTCTGTGTACTCATTTTGGTTGTACGATTGTGGTGCCTCACCAACGGGTAAGTAATTAGACACGATATACAGTTTATCAAGCCTTCTTTCATTATCAATACTCTGTCGCCTCGATCTCTATGTCTTGTTCCTTCACGTGCAGCACAGATGCTCTCATCTTTGGTATCACAATATTGAGAAGACCCTGGCTGAGCCTCGCGCTGATGCCATGTGTGTCGATAGCAGACGGCAGATAAAAGGTACGTACAAAAGCTCCAGTCCGACGCTCTTTGAGCCAAGGTCTCATGATCATAGTCTGTTCTGGTGACGCCCTAGCATTACTCGATTGTCCCCGTTCGCGTTCCTGAATCGCCTCTGCGCCAGTTCCCTCGTCGAACTTATTGTCGACATTCTCGGCATCTGCAGCTTGCTCTGAAGATTTGCGGTTAGGGTCACCGATGCCCCACTCCGCTTTTAAGTCTGTCTTTCCGATGGTTCCTTGGATCTGTAACGTCTGGCCATCTAACAAATGCATCTTTAGAGCGCCGCGCCCACTTATCCCAGGAAATTCACACTGAAGGAAGAATGCGCTGGTCGTTTCGTAGAGGTCAGAGTTTGGAGAATAAGCAGCGGCATGATGCAGGTCTCCTCGCAAATCTGATGACGTGAGGAATGATTGTGGATCTGCTAGTGCAAGGTGGCGGCCGAAAGAACGTATGGGTCTGTACAGTTCGACCAGATTGTGGAGATTTGGGCGATGGAGAAGATTGTCTAGATAAGACATGATTTTCTGGCTCCAGCAAGAAGAAGGATAACTTTTGAATACAAAAGGATATTGGGCCTTAGAGAGTCTCAGCAGGTCAAGTCATTAAATATGTCCAGATAGAGCGTAGATGGCATGATATGACATGACCTCTGACGTCATAAGTTTCCTATATTCTAGGGGTCGCACGATTCATGCCGGTACTCAAACAGGCCTCTGATCTTCTCAATGAGACACACAGGTGCCCCAATTGCTAGGTCGCAGCAGGATCGGCTTCTGAACATCAATGTTCACCGCTACCGACTGCATCTAGAACCGTCACATCAAGAGCGCTGCTCCACGAAACGTCCTTAATACTGTTAGGCCTACATATAAGGATACTTTCTTATTTGACTATGTTTACGTGTTACAGCGTGTCCGCTTGGGGCAATACAGGGCAGTTCAAGGGCACAAGTATATCACGTGTCTCCACAGTTTGATCTTGATGAGCCAGACCTTGTGACTCTCTTCCCGTAGGCACTTCCGGGTAAACTTCTGATCAAGATACAACGGCGCTAATGGCACGCAAACAGTGCTCGTCCCATCTGCAGCAGAGAATCAGCCATGCGGCAGCAAAGCCCTGAGCAAGAGTTTGAACATTTGGTGGAGCCAATGCACCGGGCTACATTGGGGACGTCTCCACATCAAACGGATGCGTGGTCAAGTAAGGTCCCTTCGGCGGCAGACCGTTCGCGACTGTTTAGGGTCGGTCCACAAGTCTGTGCGAGGGAATAGCGGGGTTTGTGGGATGATCAGCTCTACCGGCCGGAATGACCGCGGCCAATAGGGATGCTTCCCATCTTACAAGTTTTCTAACGTAGTAACATGACACAGCGAGAACTCATCTTAGCTGCTGAGATTTGTCCCCAGGTTTTTGAGATTTGTCCCCAACCAAAGTACCGAAAATAGCAACTTTTGCACTGCACAATGCAGATTCTCTACACCCACAAGTGTAATTTTTACCTTTGAAGCCAGAGACACGCCTCGCATACTTAAAGGTACTTCTTGCCTACTTTTTGTGAATTCTGATAGCGATGGGAGCGATCTGACTGGAGTTGAAGTTGACGAGAAGCCACAAACTTCAACATGCAATTGAACCACAACGTAGACCAATTTGAGGCTCGGAATTCTTAGGGAAGCTGTGAGACCTAAAGGTAAGTTATCATGTTCAAGCATTTTACTCATATCTTTGCTGGCGTTGAGTTGTGTAGATGTAAAACGATTTGGTACTTTGGTTGGGGACAAATCTCAGCAGCCCTCATCTTGTGATATTACCATCGTAAAAACGTGCAAAAATATTTGCCAGAGGCTGCAACGGTCTCTACAGGCTCTCACGCGTCCCTCTGTATGGGGTTAGTACCTGTAGAGCCGCCGTTGGCAGGGACGGATCAACAAACTCTGCGAGCAGGCTGCTTGTGATGACACGTTCACGAAAGGCAGCGACAGCTAATTGGCCGCAATACAGCAACGCAAGACGCGACGACGGAGCCAGGCACCCCTTAAGCACAACGGTCATAACACACATACACAACAGCCACCGATGGGTTTCATGGTTAGCCCATCACCGTCCGACAATGTCTGGGCTAAAGAGTATTATCTCTTACACGATCTCTTCACAGACACCCTGCCATGCTACCATCGATGCAACAACACACTTACAGATCGTTAGATGGTCTTAACCACTATCGCTCCACGCGTTGAGGGAGTGGTGCCCCTCCGACACACTTGACCAGGTCTGGAGAGATTTTCACGAGAGCCCTCATGCTCAGTAGGCTCAGCGACTTGCACGTGCGGAGCATTGCTCTTGTGCAGCCGTGTTGCAACGAAATGCAGCTGCCGCAGCGCCTGGGGGTAGGTTACACAACACATCATTGCCACATAGGAACCTGATGGGAGGCAATAAAACACAATGAAACAAGAATAACGAAACGTAAATCAAGCCCTAAGAGCACAAGGGCAGGCACTGACAGAAACACCAATGCAATAAAATATAAACACAGACAAACACGCCACTCCTGGATATAAAATGTACTTAGTGGTAGACAGTAGCCAGACCACACAAAGGCGAGAGGATAGCAGGCCATAGGACTAATACAGTGAAGTGGGGCGATGTCGACATGTCCTCGTCAAAGGGTCGGCTGTACGCCAACCCTTTGCATCCGGGCATGACTGCGCAAAACGCGGCTAAAATCGAGTAGGAATCAAATCAAACCAAACCAACTGTAAGCAGGCATCTCAACCATGACACTGACGAATTGTCTGGACGTCTATTATAGCGTAGAACCCAATATACGGGACCGGAATTAGCGAAAATAGAATTAGAAATGGCCAGACTCGTTTCTCGGACCTCTCAAAAGGGTTGTACACTGTATATGCCGCTTCTTTGATCATCAGTTGTATGGCGTCATGTCGTACGACTGTACTTCCGGAGTTATGACGACACAACGTGCCTCTTTGCACTGCTAACTTATTCAGCGACAGAGCTCACCAGCGGCAGTCCCGTCTTGAACCGGAAGCCTTCTTGCAGACCACTTTTGCCAAACGCCTCATCTCCTCCATGTCTTTTAAAGCATCTCTCTCAAAACTTAGAGCGATAGATGGAACACTGTCGAAACAGATCTGTTGTAAACATGATCAAGAATCACAGGACCTTCTCAGCGAAAACGTTAACACCAGGGCTCAAAAACACAACGACTCCTCACACAGAGAATTGGCCATATTCAGCTTTGACGAAGAACTATGGCAGCAAGAACGGGAGAAGAAGAGGGTTACCCACGTACACTACCTGCGTCTACCTGCGTATACGACACAAGTAACGATCAGCTCTGCTTAATGCATGTAGTGGAAGCTCCGGACCTTGTGTTCTAATTCTCAAATCTTTCCTGCTTCATGAAAAGCTTTAATTGTCACAGTACCTCATATTTCCCTTGTAGAGAAGTCCAATGTTAATTAATTTATGCTTCCCACAACTTGCAACATGATTTCCAATACAACATCCTTGGAAGCAGCCCTTGTACGCATCAGTTCTTGTGTCGAGACTTTACTGATACTATGTTGGTTTTTCAGTTCTAACATTGCTATGCTTCTTTGGAAAATGCTGTCACTCTGCTTAGAACGGCTGATTTGTCCGTTGGCAACCTTACTCGTTCCAGTGATCAATTTTATAAGGAGAGAACGGATGGCATACATCGCCGTGTCAGCAGATCGACGAAAGACAATAAGATATTCTCACTCTCGAAACTTGGAATGACTGCCTTGCGTTATTCCGCACTGGGCTGGCATGCAAACATACATCGTTTCCACCGCCGTACCGCTTGTAAGCTGTCTTCGAAGAGCCCATCGTACCGTCTAGACAAATCCGTTTGGCCAGCGTTTCACGAACTTCACCTGAGCGATCTTCAAGCGTATTAACTTACTATAGAAGCTTCTTGTGGTTTGAACCATGCGGAGCTTTCGAGCTGATTTGGGAGCTAGATGATCGAACCAGATGCGGTTGCTTCTTCTTGACAGATGTCATTGAGTGTCTCATTGGCTGTAGTGTCTCACATGTCTTGGCATTCAAAGTCGTTGTGGGTGGTGTGCACGCTAGATCAACACTGACGTGCTGCTCCACTGTTTAATGATCATGCTTCAACTCCCGGACATCTCAGCCATCCTCTCGTCACAAAGGTTACTTCCCATAGAACCGGTGGGTCGTCACACTAATCATCAGTGGCGTGATAACCATCATGTATCGAGATCTACTGATCAGCGTGTCTAAGCGTTTTTCTCGATACTCGCGGCTGCTCTAACGAAACCAGAAGAATGCAATCGATCGAGGCTCGGTCTACAGTGTCGACAGGTCAATTCGCACCTACATCGTAGGGTGACTTAACTGGTTGCCCAATATGGTTTACATTCGCATGGCACTATCTTATAGCACCTGGGAAGATGTTGAGAAGATGCCTTGCATATCCATGTGCTTGATCGAAAAATGGTCCAGTGGCAGCTGGCTTGGTCCTTATGTAAAAAGGCACATACTGGCAACTGCCCGAAAATAACTCACGATACGTTGACCTGTTCTCTTTAGAAGACAGATACTGGAAGAGTAATAAGCCTTTAGCATGACGAGGCTTTGCTAACCTGATAAAGCCTAAATTAGCCCCGGCCTCAAGGGTGCCCATAAGTGGCATGTCCTTATATCAGGGCAATTCAGGAGAGGTTCTGTGACGCACAAAGACTATCCGTCATTTCCTATAAATGCTCAGGGGTACATCAGAGTCTTCTGAGGGTCGCATACTTGTAAATAAGCCGAAAGAAAACATACATTCCGCACATCATGACTACCGAAGCTGCCACTGATTACGTCACGGAGCCCGAGGAGCCTAGACGGCTCTAATGACGATGTATTCAAAGACAAGATGGGCAGTTTGGTGCTTGCACCCGTTGGTCTTTTCCTATCCTTGCGCATCTTTAACTCGGCTACCGCTGACGATATGTACCATCCTTTTGGTATTGGCGTTTATGCGAGGTGGCTGCCAAGAAAATGCGTTTCGGCACGTTTGGCCGACGGAATGCACAGACCTTCCCACCGGAAAGCAACACGCGCTAACTATGTCTTTTTTGATTGGGTTCGGCTTTATCTCCCTGCAGTTTGCACTTCTGTGGGGCAAACGAGCCAGAGTGTCGGTGTGTCAGGGCTGTCACGTCAGCACTTACGAGATCAATTTCACGATGGTGTCCTGGAAGACGATGCAGCTAACAGGGCCAGAATCATACATCGTGATCAAGACCAACGTGCAAGAGAGTGGTAGGGTGTAGACCCCACTTTTACGCTACCATGACGCGGCCTGATCGTTGCGTGCTTGCCTGATCTGTTGGCCCGCAGGCTGTGCGCTACACTCAGCGCGGAGAACACACTCAACTGTTCGCTGTCCCTTGTGAGCAGGCTTGTCAACAAACAAATCAAATCAAAAGGGAGGCTCCGATTTGACTTGTTTGACCCGTTTCCGGTGTTGTAATTTGTTTGTTTGATACAAGGACGCTGTAGTAGTGTTTTTATTTGGTTGTTTGTTTGATTTGAAGTACTTGTATACTATATAAGAGACTCTGTTAACGGCGGCTCCCAGGTATCTATTTTAAATTACTTGTTGAGCTCGTTATTGTCGTACGTAGCAGCTGCCTTTGCGTTTAGAGGTTGGAATCCTGCCTTTATCCATTGTTGAGTACAAATTAGAGCAGCGAGTAGCTCACTGCCTATCTTACGCTGCTGAGGCTCCATAACCCGACCTGTGCCTGAAAAGACGCGCTCACAGTCAGCGCTTGAGGCGGGTATAGTCATTACGTCTATCGCCAACTGTGAGAGGTTAGGGTACTTAGGCTTCTGTTGAAGCTAGTACTCAACAGCAGTACACCTAAACTTGTACTGATCTGCTGTCCACGCTGGTTCCGCAAGCCAGCCGCTGTACTCATCCTCCGCCACACCTGTGTCCTGGTCAAGTACCGAATCGATCGCGTCGTCAAAGCTACTTGT
>JAKJXN010000162.1:0-11341 GCA_022225945.1 Didymella pomorum | reverse complement strand
CACACATAAGATTATATGAAGTTTAGCTGTTTTCTCTGCGTGCCCTTCTTGTTTTCGAAGCCTGTCTTAGACTCTAGCTTAGTGAGCTATGGTAATAGACCTTAGAAACTGCTCACACAGCTTCATTACATGTAAAATACTTTAGTCTAAGAAGGCTAGTCTTATTTACGGAGTGTAGCCTCTACTAGAGTGTATTATCTTATTTTTGCAATCTTATTTATTGTAGGTTTTCTGGTTACTACTCTATAGAACTCAGTAGTTTTTACAAACCCCAAATTTTGAGATTATTAAGGTTAGGGTCCTTTTTATAAAGTGTTTTAAAAGGGCTTTCTTTTAAGCTATAGTGTAGCGTAATGTTATTTATATATACTGCAGCTTGAATTGCTTCTTGCCAGTACATTAAATCTAAATTAGAGGTAAAAAGTAAGGCTCTAGCTATTTCTATTATTGTTCTATTCACTCTTTCTATTAATCTATTCTGCTCTGCAGTATAAGGACTTAAAAACGTATATAATATTCCATTTTAAAGACAGATATCTTTAAACAACTTAGTTTTAAATTCAAGTCTATTATCAGAACCTATAGATTTAATGGAGTAATTAGATTGTTTTGTAACTTTAATTTTGAATTCTTGAAAGGCTTTAAAAGCTTCTAATTTATTCTTAAGTAGCTTAAAGTCTAAGAACCTAGTAGCAGCATCTAGGAAGAAAATGATATATCTAAATCCTTCTCTAGAATTAGGCGTAATAGGACCGCATAGGTCCATAACTACCTTTTGCAAATAGTCTTTAGGCTTAATAGTTATTTCCTTAGAGATGTTATTTATTAACTTAGCTTTAATACATGCTATACAATCTAAATTATAACTGCTAGGTATCTTAATATTAAGTAGTTTACTTATGGTATCTATATTTTTATGTCTAAAACATTAGTGATAAAGCTTAACGTTAGTTAGCATATTATTTGTTATGTTATTGTATAAGATGTAGTTATTGTGTTTTATATTCATAGTTACTACTTTGTTTATTAAATCTATAGTATACATATTGTTTACAAAGCTAGCTTCTAAGCTAAGTTGCTTATTAACAAGAGTTGCTTTATTCTTACTAAAGTTAACTCTAAAATCTTTTTTGTCGCGCAGAAGAGCCTGTGGTAGTGTAATTGAGCGCGCGGTTTGATTAGAAACTGGGTAATGAGCGGATGGTGTTCTGCGGAAGAGCTCGGTTAACCAAAGACCCTGGCATGAGCGTCTCCACCGCTGCCCACACGCTCGATTACGCGAGGTCACATGATCTCAAAATCTCCTTTGTATATAAGCAACGTAGCATATAGAATTAACAAAACACTGATCATTAAAATCGATCACCTGAGTATAGTCTCGCAAGCTCGTCACATTTTTCAAAAAGCTTTCTTATAGACAGTATATTGACTGTAAAGTTTGGTACATATAAGCAATTATTAAGGATAATAAGTGTTTTTTAATGAATAAAATAGACTTTTCCTTTTACTACAGAGTTTATATAGCTATAATTACCCCAGCCAAGTTTCATTGTTTTAGCAACTAAACTTCCTTCTAGAAATAGATTTCTATTGCATATTATATACTGAGTACTTCCTGAATCTAAGATTAAATTAGTTTTAATGTTGTTTATAATAGGCTGATATAGGGTATAGAGTACCTTTCCATCTATTTTATCTAGATCCATTAGATCTAGTGACAGCAGTGTTTTATCTTGTTCTTTTTCTGTTTTTTCTTATTCCATATTCTTAATAGAACTAGAACTCTGACATAATGAATCATATTTATGACGTGTTTTAAACTAGTCTAGTTTCTTTTCTAGATGAAGGAACCAGCAGCTACTTATAGCGTGTGTAGTAACTTTGCATTTGTTACAATAACGCGGTTTTAGTACCTTATTATTATTTTTATGCTTCGCGAAGTTGTTTTTTGTTGTATAAAACGCTTTTTTAGCGCTATTTTGTCTTCTTAATTCGTCTATTAGACTTAAAAACAATGTCTCTATATTCATGTCTTCAGAATTCTGACGAAATAATTAGGTAATAATTATTACTAGCCCTTCAGAAGCTGGTGTAAGGTTATTAAGTACGTAAGCAAGTACCACTTGCTTAGGTAACTAAATACCTTTTAAGCTCAAATTATCATCTAGATATTTAATTTTGCTCAGAAAGTCTTCCATTAAACTAAAGTTCTAGAGATGAGCTTCAAAAAACTCCTTTAGAAGAAGAAATTTAGCTGTAAAGCCTTTAGGGCTATATAGATTAGCTAGGGTATCCCAGCAATCTTTTGCACTAGTGCAATTTTAGATCTGTGTAGCAGGACCTTTTTTATAGGCTAGCATAATATATGCTTTTGCTTTTCTATCTATAATAACAGGAATAGTAAGGAGCTTATTGTTATTATTGTGAATAGCGTTAAAAAGGTCCTTTGTAGTTAGAATAGCCATCATTTAGTTAGACTAAAACTCATAGTTAGCTTAGCCTAAGAGCTTTTTAATTTTAAAGTCTAACATTATAGGAATAGTTTCTTTTTTTTTTAAAAAGATTATTTAAGAGGGTAGAGGTTTTAGTAGAACAAGGAGTTAATTTAAAAGAAGTTAATGTTGTTTAGAATAATAGGGAGCACTAGGCTTATAACCTGTAAAAAAGTAGTAGTGAAGAAGGTAGATGAGATAAATTGCTTAACTTATCTATATCATCTAACAACTCCAATATATACAACCAATTCAGATATAACTTATTCATTCAGTAACTAAGTATCCATTCAGTAACTAAGTATCCATTCAGTAACTAAGTATCTGTTCAGAAAGTAAGTATCCGTTTAGAACCTTAATATCTAAAGGCTCTCTAAAACACACCAGGGTTTTAGAACTATTTCTAAGCCTTATTATAAAACATTTACTGTTTTAAGCTCTAAAGTGCTTAGTTTGCCTGATTATAATTAGTCTGCTAAAGACTTAAAGTTACTTAAATTAATTACAGGCTAGGCTTAGGTACCCTAGGCTCACTAAGCTTGGGTAAGGTGTACTAGTATGTAATAGCTCTGTATTGAAAACTTTAGGTGTGGTTTGTTGGGTCACACATAAGATTATATGAAGTTTAGCTGTTTTCTCTGCGTGCCCTTCTTGTTTTCGAAGCCTGTCTTAGACTCTAGCTTAGTGAGCTATGGTAATAGACCTTAGAAACTGCTCACACAGCTTCATTACATGTAAAATACTTTAGTCTAAGAAGGCTAGTCTTATTTACGGAGTGTAGCCTCCACTAGAGTGTATTATCTTATTTTTGCAATCTTATTTATTGTAGGTTTTCTGGTTACTACCCTATAAAACGTAGTGGTTTTTACAGTATTAAAAGCCTTACTGCTTATAAGACTTATATAGAAGGACACACCATTTAAGTAGGGATAAGCGCAGGAAGACGCTTTCTAATTACTTAAGTAAGCATACGTTAAGCCTACTATATTAATTATATTTAAGAGCAGCAAACTAATGCGCCTTGAAACAGACGCCTTAGATTTAGCACTAGGAGCTTGCATTACATAAGAATAAGACGGATAATAGCACCTAATTGCCTACTACTTAAGGAAGTTCACACTAGCAGAAGAACAATACAACGTGCATAATAAAGAACTCATAGCTATTGTTAATTTATTAGAACACTAGAGGGTTTACGCAGAAAGCTGCTTAGACCTTACTATCTATATAGATCACAAGAACTTAGTACAGTTTACAACTACTAAGGTTCTAAACTAATAACAAGTTCGCTAGTTAGAAATGCTTGATTAGTACAAGTTCAAGATTCTGTATACACTAGGAAAAGAAGATAGCAGAGCAGACGCGCTTAGCCAACGCCACAACCTCACAGGCAAGAAGACAATTAATAAATTTACTATAACGTGTTTCCTAAGCGAGCGCCCCACTCAAGCAAGCGCCTTACCTCAGCCGCGAAAACGCCTACGCAGCGCTGTGCTGCAACACCACGCAATTAAATTATAGCTAATAGAACGCAATAATACTATTTAGAAGCTTTGCTATTATCTGCGTCCTCTACTTCTACCTTGCAGGTGTAGGAATTGTGTCTAATCTTACCACAACGCCTGCAGCGTTGTCTAGCTTGCACCCTCTTTGCAGGCGTCTTAGCCTCACTACAACCACTACCCTCCTTTTCAGCAATTAAGTCAGCTACTTCGCTAACTGTAAGCGTCTCCTCTGCGCGTATATAGCGTTGCTTACAGGTCTTGCGCTTTATAGACGCTTCTATAGCGTCTTAAAGGCAGCCTATTTCCTCCTAGATTAATACTATATTATAAGCTATCTACTAAGCGCCCTTTACTAATTATTTAACTCACTTATCTAATAAACTTGCTAGAGACCCTTAATAAATTTAAATCTACTTTTAAACTAAAGTTAACTGCTCCTCTACTTTATAAGCGTTATATAGTGTCTTTAGCTCCTAGGCAACGTTGCTAGGTTTTAGTAGCGTTAGCGTGCGTAGACGCACATTAAGCTTCAATAGCACAGCCTCTAAGTTGTGTAGGACTAGCCTAGCACCTCTAAAGCCTGCATAAATGTTCTCTGCAGTAAATGCCTTACTAAAAGCTGCTTAAAAGGCTAGTAGGAAGGTTTCTTTATTAATATAGTAGATGCAGCTACGTGCTAAGGCCAAAATCTTGTTGCTGTATAGGCGCTTTAGCAGCAAGAAACAGGCAACGTTAAGTAGCTGCAGCAGGTGCGACAAGTGTGGGGGCATGCAGAGAGTAATTATCTTCTTCTATATACAGAGATCCTAGAAACCTACTAAGCAGTGACTCTTGTAGCTATTAATAATCAGTAGCTAATAGGTACTAACAGGCTTCGCATGCAAGTCAAAGTGTTTAAGCCAGGCAAGCGCTAGATTATTGTTAGTCTAGCCAGTAGGACTAACATTAATAACCTAGTCCTGTAGGAGGTCCTTAGTAAACTAGTTAGAGATAAGAACCTTGCCTGCAAGGATAAGGAACAGTAGGATTACCTTCCCTATTAACCTAACGCCTTATACTAGGGTAACCCACTCGCAATTGCTAGGCTAGAGTTTCTTCTGCTTCCTAGGCTTCTCTAAGCCTATTACTACTAGTTGCGACAAGATCTTGCCTATTAGGAAGCCAGACTCATTAAAGTTATACATGTCCTTGTCTGCAATACCATACTTCGCCTTTATCAATTAAACACGTGTAAACCAGGGCTAGATAACCGCCGCGTCCTCGCAGGCAGCTCGCTGGCAATTATACAGGCAGGTCTATTGCTTTTGCAGCTCAGGTGTGCGTTTCACGAAGTTGTCAACCTAATTCTTGCTAACAGGCTCTGCGTCGCGTGCGCAGAGCAGTCTATTAGCCATATCTTGTATAAGAAGCTTTAATAGGGATATCCCTCGTAGATCTTGCTTAAGTATCTATTTAACAATTGCCTCCTCTTCTAGCTTTGTTAGGCGCTTTAAGTTCAGCTTGCAGTCGCGTTAAGAGCGTGTTCTGTCGCGTTGTTGTCAGATTGTTCGTAATGGCACTTTGTAGACGATTTCCGCGCGTTAGATACTTTTAATTTGGTTTTTTAAGATATCTGATAAGGCAAGCTGTACATCAGCTTCAGTATAGGGCCTGGCAGCTTGTTGTTGTTGAGACATTGCGTGTTGTCGTTGCGCAGGCGTTTTCGCGGCGGAGGTGAGGCGCTCGCTTGGGTGGGGCGCTCGCTTGGGAAACACGTTATACTTAGCTGCTTTTCTAGATCTAGAAATCGAGCAAGTAGATTTTAAAAATACATTTTTAAACGCTCCTATAGACACAGAAATATACATGCAACAACTAGTAGGCTTTGAAAAATACAAAACAAAAGTTTGTAAGCTAAACAAGGCCATATATGGACTTAAACAAGCACCTAGAGCGTGGTATATCTATCTTAAAACTACGCTTAGTAAACTAGGCTTCCATCCAATCTTTGCAGAACAAGGGATTTTTAAGAATAAAGATATCATACTTATAGTAACGTACATCACGGGCGAAAGAATCAACGGGCGAGAGAATCACTTTTGCCAAGACCCCACCAAAACTCATCCTATTATGGCCCAAAACACCACAAACTGGCGCTGCATAAGGCAACACAAGCTATAATACTACTCAGAGACCTCTTCTACATCATTCTTGCACATTTGCGCGTTATGACCACTCTCTCTGCACCGTCCACAGCGTCGTTGGGAGGGTTCACCTCTTTCAGCGCGCACCCGCTTCTTCACCTTCTTTCCATCACTACGCGCCCCAAACTCCTTTAGAGCAGTCAACTGCTAGCCCTCCTTAACTACAAGGGTCCCTTCTTACTGTATCTGCTTTCTTTTATGCGACTTGCGTTGTATAGTAGCCTCAGCAGCTGCTTTAAGCTCACAGATTCGTTTTTGTGCAAGCGCAAGCTTATGCAACAGGATAGCTCCCCCCTTTGCATAGTGCTTAATTGCGCTTAGAACAGAAGTAGGCAAGCTACCCTACTCCCTCTTATACTTGTCTTAAATTAGAGTTAATTGCAACTTAAATTCTAGGGTATTGCTTAGGGTTTGCAACTGCTAGGGCTCGTTGTTTGTAGGGAGTAGCAGTGATAGAGTGCGCAGCTTCACATTAAGGGTTGATATGACCCGTTCTGGATTAAACGGGACTAAGCCGGCCCCTTGGAACCCTCCCTAGATGTTACTGGCAGTAATAGCAGTATTATAGGCCGCTTTAAAGCATAGCAGGAACTCTAGCTTTATAATATAGTTAATCTAGTTACGCATGGCGTTTTTAGCTTAGCGCGAGTACGCCTTCTTTAGAGGGGCAAAACAGCCCACATTAAGGGGCTGCAGGAGGTGCGATGAGTGCGGAGGCATGCATACAGGGATAATCTTGTTGTCCTTGCAGTATTGCTGGAATTAGAGGGAGTTGTGGCTCTTATAGCCATCGACAATAAGCATGCGGTGGGTGCTAACAGTACGTCCCTTTGAATGCGCATCAAAGTGCTTCAGCCAGTCAAAAGTAAGATTATTAGTAGTCTAACTGTTCTTAGAGATGCCAATAACCCAGTCCTAGGGTAGATCTTCGTCCTTGTACTAGTTGGAGAGGTAGTTGCGCGCTTTAAAGATAATAAAGGGCAGAATAGCCTATCCTTTGGCATTAATGCCCTAGATAACTGTTACCTACTCCCTATTGCCTAGCTGGATTTGCTTTAGCCGTCCTCGCAATCCTAAAGCTATAACAACTGCTCTAGTGCTAATCTAGCCTATTATGAAGCCTGTCTTGTTAAAGTTGTATGTATTATTGTCCTAGATGCTGTACTTAGCTTTAATATTAGCTACTAGGCCAAACTAGCCCTAGATTATCCCAGAATCCTCACAGAGGGCTCTTTTATAGTCATACTTGCAATTAAACTTTACTTTAAGCTCTTCCTAACGCAAAACAAACGTACTAGCCTAGTTTAAGCTAACATAGCCCAATCCACACTCAGCGCGCAGAGAATTAGCTATATCAGCCACATCTTGCAGCCAACGAGGGAATCCTTGCTCAACCAGGTCAACTATATGCTCAACAATCACCCGCTCTTCAGTATCAGTCAGGTTTCGCGAGTTAGGTATAGTATCAACGCGTAAAGGCTGTCCAGCGCGTCGTTTGCTTATAGTACTTTGAGAGACTCCATAGATTGCTGCAGCGCGTCACTGGGAAAGAGTCGCGTCTTGTTCAAGAGCTTGAAGCACAAGCTGTATCTAACGCTCATTTAACGCGTTAAACTGTTGTTGTTGTGGAGGCATTGGTGTAGGGTAGGTGTTTTAGTGGGGTCTTAGCAAAAGTAATTCTCTCGCCTGTTAATTCTTTTGCCCGTGATGTACGTTATATGTTGATAATGTTCTTATAATTGGGAATAATAAAAGAGATATAATACAACTTAAAAAAGATATTGCACAAATATTAGAAATTAAAGACTTAGGAGAGGCTAAGTACTTTCTAGGAATAGAAATAGTTAGAAATAGACAGGAAAAGTCTATCTATTTAAAACAAACAAAATATAACGTACACAACAGGCGAGCGGAACACACAGGCGAGCGAAACACTTTTGCCAAGACCCCACCAAAACTCCCTTCCTACACTAATGCCTCCCCAACCGCCCCAATTTAACGCGTTAAAAGAAAGTTAAGTACAGCTTGCGCTTTAAGCTCTTTAATAAGACGCGAAACTCTCCTTGCGACGCGCTGCAGCTATCTATAATGTGCCTCTAACTACACTACACTATTAACGCGCTGGACGGCCTTCACGCGTTGATACTATGCCTAATTCACGGAATCTAACCCCTGCTGAGGAGCAGGTGATTGTTGCGTATATACTTAAGCTAGTCACGCGAGGGGAGTCCCCCCGGCTCGCAGCTGTGGCTGATATAGCTAATTCTCTGCAAAACGAGCGCGGTTTAGCCCCTATTGGTATAAACTAGGCTAGCATGTTTGTTTTGCGTTAGGAGGAGCTTAAAATAGTTTTTAATTGCAAGTATAACTACAAGTAAGCCCTCTGCGAGGACCTTGAGGGTATATAGGGCTAGTTCACCCTTGTATCTAACGTTAAAGTTAAGTATGGCATCCTAGACAACAACACGTATAACTTTGACGAGACAGGCTTTATAATAGGCTAGATAAGCACTAGAGTAGTTGTTACAGATGCAGAGAAGCTAGGACGAGCAAAGCAGGTCTAGCTAGGCAACTAGGAGTGGGTGACTGTTATCTAGGGCATTAATGCTACTAGATAGGCTATTCTGGCCTACATTATCTTCAAAGCCCGCTAACACCTGTCTAACTGGTATAAGGATAAAACCCTGCCTTAAGACTAGGTTATTAGTATCTCTGAAAACGGCTGGACTACCAACAAGCTTAGTTTTGACTAGTTGAAGCACTTTGACAGGCATACAAAGACGCGCACTGTTGGCACCTACTATATGCTAATTATTAATGGTTATAAGAGCCACAACTCTGCAGAATTCTAGCAATACTGCAAGGATTAGAAGATTATAAGCCTATGTATGCCTTCGCACTTATTGCATCTTCTGCAGCCACTTAACGTAGGTTGTTTTAGCCCTCTAAAGAAGGCGTACAGGGATAAGGTTAATGTGCTTATGCGCAACTAGATTAACTACATTACAAAGCAGGAGTTCCTGCTATGCTTTAAAGCAGCTTAGAAGAAAGCTATAACCTCTAGTAATATCCAGGGAGGGTTCTAAGGGGCTAGATTAGTCCTGTTTAACCTAGAATGGGTTATATTAACCCTAGATGTGAAGCTGCGCACTCTATTACTATTACTCCCTATAAACAACAAGCCCTAGCAGTCGCAAACCCTAAGCAATACCCTAGAATTTAAGTTATAATTAACTCTAATTTAAGATAAGTATAGGAGGGAGTAGGGTAGCTTACCAAATTCTGTTCTAAGCGCAATTAAGCACTATGTAAAGGGGGGAGCTATCCTATTATATAAGCTTGCGCTTGCACAAAAACAAATCTGTGAGCTTAAAGCAGCTGCTAAGGCTACTATATAATATAAATTATATAGAAGAAAGTATATTTAAGCTAAGGGAAGCCTTATAGTTAAAGAGGGCTAGAGGTTAACTGCTCTAAAGGAGTTTAGGGCGCATAGTAATAGAAAGAGGGGGAAGAAGCAGGTGCGCGCTAAAGGAGGTAAACTATCCTAATAACACTATAGATAGTGCGGAGAGGGCAGGCATAATGCGCGAACTTGCAAGAATAAAGCAAAAGAGGTTTCTAAGTAATATTATAGCTTGCTTTGCCTTGTGCAGCGCCAGTTTGTGGTGTTTTAGGCTATAATAGGGTAAGATTTAGTGGGGTCTTAGCAAAAGTGTTTCGCTCGCCCGTGTGTTCCGCTCGCCCGTTGTGTACGTTATAAAAGATATAACGTGTTTCACCATCGAGTCGCCCACCCCACCGAGTCACCCACCCACCAACACCAAAACACCTGCACGACAACTACGCGCAATGCCGCAACTACGCAAACAGCAAATAACCTATACTAAAGGCAACTTACAGCTTGCTATTTAAGATATTAATTCCTAGCAACTCCTAAGCAAAAGACGCGCTGCAGCAATCTACAAAGTCCTACAAAGAACGCTTATTAACCGCTGCACTAGAAGACGCCCTCAACGCGACTGCAAGCCAAATTAAAAGCGCCTTACAAAGCTAGAAGAGGAGGCAGTTATACTACATATACTTAATAAGTCTAATCGTGGGATCCCCTCCTCAAAGGTAGATATACAAGATATAGCGAATAAACTGCTAAGAGAGCGTAGTAGCAACGCTATTAGCAAGAACTAGGTTAACAGGTTAATTTAACATACCCCTAAGCTACAAACGCAATAGACCTAACTATATAATTACTAGCAAGCTGCCTGTGAGGACCTAGTAGTTATCTAGCCCTAGTTTGCACTTGTTTAGTCTATAAAGGCGAAGTATAGTATTATAGATAATAATATATACAACTTTAATAAGTCTAGCTTCCTAATAGGCAAGATCTTATTGCAGCTAGTAGTAACAGGCTTAGAGAAGCCTAGGAAGCAGAAGAAGACCCAACCTAGCAATTGCAAGTAGGCTACCCTAGTATAAGGCGTTAGGTTAATGGGGAAGGTAATCCCTTTGTTCCTTATCCTTATAGGCAAGGTTCTTATCTCTAACTAGTTTACTAAGGACCTCCTATAGGACTAGGTTATTAATATTAGTCCTACTAGCTAGACTAACAATAATCTAGCGCTTGCCTAGCTCTACTACTTTAATACGTATGCGAAGCTACTTAGGGTCTACTAGCTACTTATTATTAACAGCTATAAGAGCCACTGCTTAGTGGACTTCCAAGATCTCTATAGAGAGAAGAAGATTATTACTCTCTGTATGCCCCTACACTTGTCGCACCTGTTGCAGCTACTTAATGTTGCCTGCTTCTTGCTGCTAAAGCGCCTATATAGCGATAAGGTTTTAGCCTTAGCACGCAGTTGCATCTACTCTATTAACAAGGAAACCTTCCTGCTAGCCTTTAAAGCAGCGTTTAGTAAGGCGTTTACTGCAGAGAACGTTTGTGCAGGCTTTAGAGGTGCTAGGCTAGTCCCACACAATCTAGAGGTGGTGTTATTAAAGCTTAATGTGCGCCTGCGCACGCTAACGCCACCAAAACCCAGCAACGTCGCCTAGGAGCCAAAGACACCACGCACCGCTTACAAAGTAGAGGAGCAGTTAACTCTAATTTAAAAGCAGATACAAATCTATTAAGGGTCTCTAGCAAGTTTATTAGATAAGC
>JAKJXN010000161.1:0-11614 GCA_022225945.1 Didymella pomorum | reverse complement strand
AGGAGCGATTCTTCTCCACGTCGCCCGTTTCCCCATGCTTCGCTGCGATTCGCGCTCACTCCCTGCGCTCCCCTCAGACAAGCCTGTAACGATGAGCTTGACTCCGCCTCGCCGCCACGTTCGTTTGTCCGTGGAGCGCGTGGCGTACAGCGAAGCAAGCAGCCGTGTGAGAGAGAACATGCCTGTGCGAAACCTCGCGTCGTCTTGCGAACGTGCAATCGGTGTTAGCTGACGCGCGCGCTTGGTTCAGTTTCCATCTCCAAGGATGAGTAACACCGACAGACTCTCAAAAGCACGAGTGCAGCGTCGGTCCTGCAAAGCTTGCACGCGCAGGGGGAAGCCGCAACACTGACTCCAGCACCGACATTTGGCTAGTGACTTGTGACAGCGATTGCGATTACAGCTCAGGTCAGCATTTATGCCACTCCCCACACCAGGTTTGGACCATGAAAACCGAACAGCATCTGGCATAATGGTGCGATCTGGATTACCTTCCATATTGTCACCTGGCTGGCACAGTGCTGGCATGCATCAAGGGACCCTTCTGATGCAGCAGCAACGGCAGTGCTTCGGGCCCAGCGTTCGATGTTCTGAGCCCCTCGCGACCCAGCTCACTGCCCCCCAGTCGTGTCGCGTAAGGTTTTGTGCTGCGGCAATTGTGTCGGTCTGTGTTGGTCTGTGTTGACGGGTGGACGAAGGGGTTGAAGACCCCACGTCTTGTCGTTCTCGCTCTGTCTATCACACACTAGCGGAGACAGGCAAGAGCTATGGAATTCGGCAAAGAGATGGTGGTGGACGGTCTGCCCCTGCACGCCTAGGCCTATGTCATTCTCAAGCGGTCTCTGACAGAGAGAAGGACAGACGGCTGTTGACTGCCCCTTTCCACTTGCCACCAACCTCGCGGTGAGTGATCAAGGCTCCTCAATGCTTTATGTGAGCGGTATACGGTTAGCGCGACAATCCTTGGCCAGACTCTTGCAAAAGCGCCGGATTGGGAAAAGAAGGTGGGTTGCGTAAGATGTCACCGCGAAACCAATCGAGGCGCTACTTGCTCAGACGGGCCTAGCAGTACCAACAACAATGGCTTCCACGTTCATGTGCGACTGTATCAATCATGCTTAATCTTGACGGGCTCGAAGCCTATGTGAGCATAATACTATCACGATGCCTATGGGACCTGACGCCGTCAGGTCTGACGGCTTTCCGCTTCAATGGCTAGATGGTTGAACCAGTGAGCGATGCTAGCGGTGAACGCTGGGTAGAGAAGCATCGCTTTCAGCCGAGCGTGAATGGTGAATCGCCTAAGCTAGCAGGAGGCAGCGTGAAGGGTGATCAAGATCCTGTCTTGCTGGCATGGAACAGTGCACGCTGTGGTGAACAAACAGTTGTGCGCTCACACGCGCAGAACCGTAATTAGAAGCCAGGCAAATCAGCCGTCCAGCCCTGCTTTGATGCATATTACGCCACGCGGCTTGCCCGTATTGCCACTTGAGGCTCTGGCGCAGCCACTAGACCCGCCAAAGTCAACACAACAAGGACGGGTAAGAGTTGTATTACCAGGCAGCGGATGGGCCAGCCGACAGCCGCAAGACTCTTCTTCTAGAGCTTCCAGCGTTGGTTGTCCACCTCCCTTTTTTCCTTTGCAGCACAGATTTTCTCTTGCCGTTGAACGACCTGCCCAGGGATGATTGCAGGTACTGAGTCGCCAATGCGCCAAAACCACGATCGTTTGTCTGGTTTTGGCACAACAATTAACTAAAGCAATAAGAATTGGTATTCTGCCATCTTGAATCTGCTGTGAGAGTGATAAACCGCAGGCAGAGCATCCAGCGACGTTCGCGCTTATGGGAGCAAGCGTCGGAGTCACATGCTGCTTCTGAATTTTAGGAACTAGGAAACGTTTGATCCAAGCAGACCCAATGCGAATAGGACACGGCTGCGAGATGCTGTCATACAACAGGTGGCTGAGTGGGATGAGCTGTGCGTACACCACGCCAACACTGGGACCCGACAACGGCAGTGATATCAACATCAACATAATCATCAAAACAGACAAGCACTGAGTGGCATATCACAAAGGGCCACGAAGCAGCAGATTTGCATCTTTAAGCGAACTTTGCCTGTATACCCTGTAACTTCACATGGTCAACTGGGATCGCTCCGGTGACTTATCTGCGCCATGTGTTCTCGCTATTAGAGCCGGTGGTGGAGTAAGCTCTATCAGGTACCCAAGCGCGTTATGTAACGACGACATGTGCAAGCGAGTTCCTACATCCTGTGAACTCGTGGCGTGTTCGAGTTCTTGTAGGTAGCGTACGTGCAACAGTTCCGAGACCATCTGTTACGATAAGATTTCGTTGTGGAAGGCGCACCTGAGAAGAGTGAACGAGGACGTACATGGTTAGAGTGTTTCAACTCCGCCGTTGGCATCTTGGCCTATATCGTAGCTTTCATCGTTCTAGAATCCACCAGTGTACTTCAAGAGCCATGGGTGCCGAACGATTTCTTGCATGCTGATTCGTACTTCGGGGTCAACAACGAGCAACTGCATGCTAATTTAGGCTCTAAGATCGAAGTCGATTGCCATTTGTGTGACTCACCCGCTCGATGAGATTCTTTGCATCTGCGCTGACTGAGTCTGGGACCTGAAAGTCACCAGTCACAATCCGCTTCTTTGTCAGGATCGGCATATCTTCGAACGGAGCATGACCCACGAGCAGCTCGTACAACAACACACCCAAGCTCCAAACGTCTGTCTTGTCGTCGTAGCAGTTGCCGGCGGAACCGCTTGCCAGTATCTCGGGGGCCATGTAGTCTAGCGTTCCACATATCGTGGTGCGACGGCCAGCCGATGCGCGAACCGACGACCCAAAGTCCGAAACCTTAGCTTCACCGTGCACGCCAAGGAGTATGTTCTCTGGCTTGATGTCGCGGTGCATGATGTGCTTCTTGTGGATGTACTCCAGAGCAGCGGTTGTCTGTGCAATGTACTGGGCGGCTTCTTGTTCAGAGAAGCGCCACTTCTTTCTCAGATGCTTGTACAGCTCGCCGCCGCCAGCATATTCTAGGATCAAGAAGATGTGGTGCCTGTCGTGGAAGTGCCCGAACAGCCGCAAGACATTGGGATGTGTCAGGCGAGATTGAATCTCGATCTCACGTTTGACTTGCTCTTGGCTCTTAACGTCTGTCAGCTCGTGTTTGTAGAGAACTTTCAGCGCACAGATGAAGCCAGAAGAACGCTCCTTCACAAGGTAGACGCGACCAAGCCTTCCTCTTCCTAAGGGCTTGCCAATCTCGAACATGGCCAGGTGCCAGTGCTTCGGTGCAAGTAGGCCAGGATGGGCTGGACGTTCAGAGAGAGAATCGGGAGATTCAAGATTTGGCGAGAGTCCTGTTTCTGGGTCTACCTGTTGATCTTTCGAAGATTCACAAGCCGAGTCACCCTGCTCGCTGACCGCACTCAAGTGCTCGAGAGGGATTTCGTGCATGACAAGGTCGTACTTGGCCATTGTTGATGTGCCGGGATGTATGAGAGCTTGGGTCGATTCGTGTAGATTAGAGCTACTCGGCAGCGCTGCTTAGAAACGACAGCGGGTGCACGGCCCTTGGAGGCTGCGGTCGTCCTGTAATAATTGTAATGTCATTGCGAGTCGACTAATGTTAGATGTGTAGTGTTTCTCAGAACTACTCTGTTGCAGTCTGCAGCCTTAGTTCGAAACGGGCAAGTCAGGTTAGCATGTCCATCTTACTCCTTGGGCCGCATTACGCAACGAAGAGCTACCGACTCCTGCTGCTCGTATATGGCACTGTAGTTAGTCCGTGGGAACAGATTCCTGCATGGTCTCTCCAACAGCACCGATTGCCTTTCATCATTCCAGTTGCTATAGTCTGAACGTCTGGTAAGCTTCTCCAGTTTCGCTGAGCAAATGTGTGTTGCTTGATGTCGATAGTGCTCTGTCAAATCGCAGAAGGGGGTCTCCATAATCGAAGATGACAGATTAATCAAAGGTAAAGGTCAAGGTCAGACTGGAGTGTTCGTGAAAACGGATTCTACAGTCGTTGGGTGGTCGTCAGTTTGCCTGGAGGGAATTGCCTCTTATTCCGGTAGTAGTGCCACTGTGTCGTAGATCACTTACGATCTCCTTTCTTTCAACACAGATTCTCTTCCCTGGTAAAGTTGTTTCTGCATATTCTGACATGAACAGCGGACTGGCTTCGATTATCGACCATCTCTTTCTCGAGCAATTCCGTGACTCTGTTGAACAGCTCCTCCTACCTTGGTCTCACTAGCAATGCTCTTTGCGTGGGGGATCGATCTCACCACCTTCTCGATTTGCCAGGTCGTTATCTCAGAGTAGTGTTCGAAGTGTCATGCCCTACTGCAGCAGCTGCGGGTGCTTCTGAGTGCCTTTTTGCATTGCGACAACAGCATCCCTAATCAAACTCAGTGACAAGCTGATCTGCCAACATCGAGGCGAGACGATGATGCTGCTCCAGCTGCCTTCGTTGTCGTTCTTCAATACTAATCTCAAGCCCATCATCAGCGTTTGTTAGACTACTCAGTTAGCCTACAAGTTATTTATCTGTTAGTACACGAGAAATGTAGTCATAGAGAGTTATTTCTATGCGCGCGGTGCGTCTTGTGACACTAAATTGGCAACAACCAGACAGCGCTCATAACCTGAAACACCTTCGGGCCGGTTGTGGCGTGCACGTCGTGACTATCACTCCTCTTGGAAACTTAACTTAATCATCCCTAACTCCCGCAGGGATCGAACAGCAAAGGGAATATAGAAAGACCTGTTGAGTCTACCTGATTTATCCTTGGTCAGTGCCCTGCACGAAGTCGCTCAACTGCAACCGATGCAGCATTGCAGAACGTTCTGTCGGGGCGATTTTCCTAGGGGACCGCTCTCCTCTGCACGCACAAATAACACCCGTGCCACAGTCATGGCCACCGTAACACCTCTACTCTATGCAGTCCTCGTGTCACACATTCAGTCAACTCCATAGGCTAACTACTTTCGTGAATGTGGACTCAGTACTGACTATGGAAGTCGACAACCAAAAGGATAAGCCAAACAAAGATGGTGGAATAACATCGTAAATATAGAAGCCTAGTTCGAGTATCACCATCGACAACACCCGAAGCCATCGGCGCCATTTTGAGTGTCGTCACTGACGTTCTGTAGCCGTTGCAGACATGTCACAGTATCTGCCCGTACCTGCCTCATGCCCACTTGCTGATCACTGAGAGCCCCTCATTCGTTAAAAAACGAAGCGCAATACTGCATTTCAATAGCAAACACCCTGAATGTTCTCTCTCGTTCTGCGTTAGACGTCAATTCAGCTTTGTGATTCATTTCGCATCGTACGTAACCAAACGAGGCAGGTCCCATTCATTTCTTCTTGGCACCCGTTTTGTGGAATATTACTCCATCTAGCTCGTATTTATTACACCAATGAGATCCTGTACAAACGAGAGATGGCATCAGTATCAGGTCTCATGTATCAGTGTTGTGATCAAGGTGTGCGTTCTGAAGCTATGTGTTGCAGGCGAAGCGCGGTCGTGGAACTGAGCTACGTAACTCATCGTGTTGTACAAATGCCTAGATGTAAGCTAAGCTATGATGCGAGAAATCACAACGACTTGCAGTCCCTCTCTAATACCCCATACTTCCAACCCTCGCACCCCATCGTGCGACACTACAGCAATCAAACGCTTTGGTCATGATCACAGAGCATACGGGTGATCAAGTTCTGTGCTTACACACGCGAGATAGTTCACAATGGGGGCTTGGACAAGTCATGCGGCTGGTAAGTCGATGATTTCTTGTTAAAATTCGCAAGACGCACTTCGTTAGCACCTGTCTAGGGTATTTGAGGAACACCAATAGTATTGTAGTAATGGCACTGGCGGACTGTGTTTGTGCTGGAAATTTCAACTACCTATTGAGCAGCGGAAGTGTGCTCTGTTTGACCGCGGCAGTCACACAAACGGAGAGCTGGAACGTCTCAACTGAGTCAGCGCCGAATGTTCCGAGAATCTCCGGCAGAGTCAGCCATTCGATGTCCGGGATCTGGGACCAGTCGCGTGGCCGTATCGCGGTCAAGACGATATCCTGGCCCTCTGCAGTGATGCACACATACATTGACAAGCTTCCCTCTTGTCGAAAGAGATGCTTGTAACTATCGGAGAGACGGACATTGTATCGATGTAGGAATACCGTATCGTCTAGCCTAGCGATCACGAACCCTCGTTCATTTTTTGAGGGCTTGAAAGGATTTGCAGTTCGGATCTCCAGCTGATGAGTGATCTCTTCATCCGCTTCGAGCTCGATTGCGTCGACGGACACGTCCATTGCGATCAGGTGGCTCGGCATCTCATAGGGTGTTCTGTATTGATGCTTTCGTGCTTCAATCGTCTCTGCAGGAGATGACAACCGCACAGGCTTGCCATTCGCAAGACGATCGCCTTGCTCACATACGAGCAACGCTTCGCATTCGCCATTCGAGCCGTCCTGAGTCATGAAGTAATGCTGGGGAGCACAACACCATGCAGCGCGCTCGGGATGTGAGACAAGGGTCTGCAGTCCGTGAATCACGTCATTACCGCTGCAGATTGTCAGCAGATACGACGGGAAGGCAGCGAGCCTGACGAAAGTCAGTCACGTGTCGTCGATGGCTTACTCAGAGTCGGCTAGCTCGAACTGCGGTCTCGGAACAATATCGGCCAG
The DNA here is from genome assembly GCA_022225945.1 of Didymella pomorum. Taxonomy (NCBI): domain Eukaryota; kingdom Fungi; phylum Ascomycota; class Dothideomycetes; order Pleosporales; family Didymellaceae; genus Didymella; species Didymella pomorum. Next base: position 4,877 of record JAKJXN010000161.1, on the reverse strand, counting down.
TGCATTCCGAAGCTCCATAGATCCACAATATCCGCCTATGCATATTATAGACTAAGCAAGTATTAGGAGCAGATTGATGTGGACGTGCTCCTGTACTCACCGCGGGCGTCCTTCCCGTCAACTTTTCGGTTGATTCGATCATCCGTTCGATGAGCCGTTTTACGTCGGTCGCAAGATCATCAGCGGCTTTCTCCGCTGTCGACATTAACGCGGGCGTAGGAACGTGCAAGATGCTGTCGAGCAGTGAATTCTTGCGCGCCAGCTTCAGGTCCCTCTTCGGCTTGAGCTCGAATTCCTTCCACCACAGATCTACCGAGCCCTCAAATCTGTCGGATGCCATCAACGCCTGCATCTCAGACGAAGCGCTCTCTCTGAACAAGTCGATCTGAGCTTGGCCATGTTCCCGGGCGGCTTGATTGATAGAGTCAGCGCCAACGGAGAGCCCCTCTGTGGCGAAGATCATCGTCGTGAGCGACGTATCGTTGCTCACGATCTCGACACATGCGCAGTCCTGTCCACAGTCAGAGGGGAACCTACAGGGGCAGTGCTGATGTACGACTGTGCTTTTACCACCGTCCACCACTAGCACGATGTCGCCTTCTTTGAATCCACTGTAACGCGAGCCGTGGAGCGCTGCAGTGGCTTCTTCAGACACAACGACATGGAAAGTCCGTCCGTACCGCTCTCTCGTAAAGAAAGCACGCATCTTTTGTACTGACTGCGGGCTGAAATGTGCTGGATGCGCTACTGCGATCGTAATGATCTCCTTTGGATCTACCCGCTTTATCATGGATCTCACGCGGTCGTCCCACCATTGTTCAAGCACCTGTTCGATGGTGATGTCGAGTTCGAGGTCTTCGAGCCTTCGACACTCTTCCGCCAGAAAATCAGAGTCCTCGTCAAACAGTCGCTTCAAGTTTTCAAAACGGACGTGGGATGCCGAGCACGCCCACACATCACTTGCTCTCTTGCCAGTATAAAGCTTCTTCTCATGTCTATCGTACACGGCTAGCGATGGCTCGACTGTGCAGATGCCAGGAATTGATGTGAACTGGCGCCAGTGAGAAGCGCCCCAGTCAATGCAAACATACGCGCCTTGGGATGGTTTCTTTCGATGTTGGTGAGCCTCACGGTCACGGCTGCGGCGAAGCTTCTTCTTTTTCCGACGCTGCTCAGCTCGTGTTGTCGAACCTTGTTTGTTTTTGGCTGTTGGCGGTAATGGCATCTTGCCCGACTAGACAAGTGCGCCTCGTAGCACGTTCTATCCACCCGCTTTATAGGTCTGGATCCGGGAAATGTCATCGAGTAACCAGCGACGTCAGCCTCAGCCATAGAAGACTCTGTCGTTCGTAACATCAGTCGCCTTGTACCACAGGAGCTCTGCTTTGTCACTGTGAGAAGATCAGGACTAGTTCGTAGGCGCTTATGATGCATCGAATTGGGTCCCTTCGTGAGTCTTGAGACCATCCTGCTAACCGTGCATATTCGTGCAGAAGATGTCAAGGACGGCGATGGAGGCAATGATCATATGACCTTGAATTCATGGCTGATAAGCGTCATCACTTAGTTTGCGGTTTAGCTTGATTAACGGGATGACTCTTTACACCCCTCTCTGTTTGACTGAAGACATCACCACCATCTCAGCGCAGAGTCTTGCACTCTTTCGGCTGCCTGTGCGAAACAATCGCGTACAAGCGACATTGTCAGACATGGCTACTGTACAGGTATGACTAATGCTCCCTACTAACCTCAAACTCAGATCACACAGTCGTGCACACCAGTACAGTAATATGCAAAATCGCCCTCACCCTTAGCTGCGACTCCCTGTGTCATTTTGGAATGCTCCTTGCGAGCTGCAGCCAATCATAAGCCCCAGAAGGCCGCTAGCTTCAAGCGAGCGGGTGACATTCTTTGCCGCTAGCTTATCTAATTTCTTCAAGCCTCGGTACCAAACGGTTGGGTTTACCAAACAAGGAATATCCTAGACCAACATTAGCCTTACAGAATCATCGTTGGCGCAAAGGGTGAGGGCGATTTTGCAAAGTACTGTACACTCAGATATCATGCCAATCATGACTCCCCTGCTTACAATTTCTCTGAGCAGCAGCAGCAATTGAACGGTCATTTTCCTGGCCGTCTATTATATCGCTGTAATTGCGTCAAATTATCATGCTATAACTTCGTTGCCCATCTTAGCAACGCCCGCGCATAGACTTACGGCGGAAGGCTTTACTGACTACAAAAACTATCTTTCTCACCGTTGTCATGTCTTGGCGCAGTTTAAGGTTGTCGCCTGGGGCAGTCGTCGGGCTGGAGTAAGTTTTCAGAGTACGAAACGGCTTTGGATCGGGTGCCAATACATACAATGTTCGACTTCATGGCACCGTGCCATGAAGTCGAACATTGTATGTATTGCTATATCGAATCTTCAACGCATGCACCTCCACGTCTCGAATATGTCTTGCTTTACGTCAAGCGAAGACGTCTACTCTAGTCTGCCGGGGGTTGCTACCAGCGGAGCCATGACCTGAAATACAGAGGAGCACTTAACTACTGCCACAGGAGCAGTCAAGCCCAACCACCTAGTGATGATAAGGAGTAATGATGTGGGTGCAGAGGAGTGTGATACACCCCTCCAAGAGCTGATGTAGAGCAAACATGTCTGAGTTGAAAAAGTAGTTCTAACCTTGTAGGGTTTCACGCAGGATGGTACACTGTCGTGTCGGCCTGTCCCTCTTGCCATCATAGCCCTCTCTTGAGATAACAAACCCTGTCAGAGTTTGGTTTAGCCGTTCTTGAATACTCGACTACCTCGAATGGCAATGGTATGCTGACGTCGGCTAGCAGGCCTTCGAGGAGTAAGACAAGCATGACGGCAAATGGCTTCCTGCCCATCGTACCTCACCAATCATCCTCAGTGCCACATCACATATTGTCGCTTGGCTGGATGCGGGTGTTGCAGAAATGGGACATCCAAAAGACTGTACATGTTTGCTAAGTGGTTGTAGAATCGTCGCTCAGCTTTTGTTTAGGCCGTCGAGCGGCACGGTTACTAGTGCGTCCATCTTTAAGACAGCGCTCAGCCTGCCGCAGAGGTGTTCTTGTTAGCTGAGAGGGCCGCGATCTCCGCTTCGAGCTGATGACTGTCTTGTTATAGGCTCGTTTCCGCTTCGACAGACTCTGCCGCTGTGGAGATGCATTGGATGTCTCCTTCCCCAGCCCTTTCAAGCGCGTGTGGAGGCCTGTATTGGTGCTCTCTACGTCACTCTCTGGCTTTACCGTTCCGAAGGACAGTCCGTTCGACCGCCCTGTTGATAAAGATAGCGAGCCTGCACTATCAGATGACAACTTGGACGCATGCGGGCTTCGGGAATGAGACTGCACCTGACGCTGCGCCTCCGTAGGTACCGATTGTTGTTTCTCGCCAATGGGAGCGTTCTTTCTGGCTTGTAGTCGCGCAGCCATCCAGTATCGAAAGTTAAGCTTGATCCTATAGACATTATCTCACCGTTCTTGCAGGTCAGGGAGCTGTCGGAGCCTACTGTATCTCGTCGTTTTCTGTATATCCACCAGATGCTGCCAGCACGCCCCATCGAGGATACGAGCCTTCTAGATTGCTCTTTAGTCGTCGTGCTGCTCCGTAATCTTCACCCCAGATGCGACGTCCGTATCCTCTGCCCTCCAGTATGCGCTCGGCATCTTTTCTTAGGAAATTGCCGGTCTGCAACTCTTTGTGGAAGTTTTCGTTACATTTTGCGAGGTTGTTGATGACTTTGTACGCAAGCCTCGCCATCTCGGTGATGTCTGTATCGTGGAACTTGGGGTATGTAGTACGATCGTTCTCTGCCGGCAGCCATAAACGCCGAAGGTAGATTTTAGATTGCTCGGCTTTGACACCTGGGAAGCCAAGTAAATCGTGTTTGTCTGGGTTGATTGACATTCTTTCGTTGCACTGATCGTGTTTGCAGCGTCTCACCCGAATGTGGTGGTTGTGGATCGACTTAAGTGGTATCCTCTGAATAGCTCAACAGAAACGTGCGGTGGCGGACGTAATTACTCACGTTAGTCATTTTCGAGAAACGGATTACAGAAATCGAGCTTGCGGGCGGAGCGCAACATTCAGCAACTGGCTTGAACGCAGCACAAGGGGTCCACACAATCGATACTCGACATGTGTTAGGACAACTACCCTCTTCATTGAGTATCAACAGATGGCTTGTCAGGGTTACACAGTTGCATGACTCTTGACTGAGCGATGATCGTTGTTGTCCTGCCGTTATCGCGGCATGGTGTCAACATCCAGGGCCTTCTCGCCTAGCCTTTGCTCGTTACATGCCATGATCGGACGATGCGAGATCATCAAGGATGATGTGTCGGGCCGCTGGCTCGCCCTCAAATCCCAGCTGCCGGGTTGTTTCTTGCGCCTTTGCAATCGGCTGACGCAGCTCACCACCAATCCTGTCATCAAAGGACTACGCACTTCCTGCACAACGCGATTATGGGTCAGTTGATAGAGAGCGGACATGCCGCTTTCAAAAAGAAACCCTTTGCCAAAGACGGCTTTTTGCGTCGAATGCCGAGATTCCGGTCATTGTTTGCTGATCTTGTTATCTCCAGTCTGATACGACGACAGGAGTCAGGGTGTACGGGCAACACCGATTGCACGTTCGCAAGACGACGCACCGTTTGGCATTGGCATGTTCTCTTACGTTACCAGAGTTGCTTTGCTGTATACCTCGTGCTCCACGGACAAACAAACGTGGCGGCGAGGCGGAGTCAAGCTCATCCTTACAGGCTTGTCTGAGGGGAGCGCAGGGAGTGAGCGCGAATCGCAGCGAAGCATGGGGAAACGGGCGACGTAGAGAAGACTCGCTCCC
>JAKJXN010000160.1:0-11985 GCA_022225945.1 Didymella pomorum | reverse complement strand
AAACCTGCTATGGCTACTGAATCGCCGCGCGCGTTTAGTAGTGCTGCTACGGAAGCCTCAGAAGACGTGGAGGATGACCCGTCAACACCTATCAACTTGACTAGCAACGAGGGCCTTAATCTTTAACGCGTGCTGGGATACAACGTGCCTCTATTAACGCCAGGGAGTAACGTAAGCTGGGTGTTTAGACACAGTTACTGGCTTTGAAAGGTTAGCACAGTGCCTAAAAAGATCTACTTCTTATGCAAGTATTGTTACATTAATAGAAGGCCCGGCGGCTTACATTAAACAACGCTGTTAACTACAGCAGCTAACAACTATCTTAAACAGGACTCTCCTGGCTATTAGCTTACTAAAAAAGGCCCTATTGTACATTAGAAGCCCTGCGAGCTAGGCTAAACGTCGCTGGGATGGGCAGAGAGCAGAGGTATAACGTTCAGCTGTAAGGCAGTACAAGAACTTAGCAATTTCGACACACAGGGCTTTAGGCAAGCTGCTATACTCTAGCTTGTTGAGAACAACAGGCCTCTGCGAGAATTTGAGACTCTAGCTTTCCGCGCGATGATCTGATTTGCCAACCTAATGGCTGAGGCAGCGTTATGGACGTCACACAACAGCGTTTTAAGGTTTGTTATAAGACTCTATAGCTGGCTACAACCTTAGGTTAAGCGGTCTCTGTCTAAAGCTTTAAGCAAAATACACATAAGCTTTAATGGATGGACAACAGCAGGAGGAAAGCGCAGCTTCTTTGCAGTTTATGCTCACTATGCTAACGCTAAAGGCAAGATAGTTGACCTCCTAATTGCGCTGCCACAGTTAGTTGGCGCTCATACAGGCCTTGCTATTGCGGAAACTGTCTCCTAGGTCTTCCGCTACTTCTCAGTATCTAGCAGCAATCTAGGCTACTTTGTACTTCATAACGCTTTTAACAACGATACGGCTATTCACAAGCTCGGCTCTGTGTATGGCTTCCGCGCCAGCGATCGACGGCTCCGTTGTGCCTGCCATATACTCAATATTGTCGGCCAAACTATTATGTTTGGCACAGACTCTGACGCCTACGATAACGCGGCTACAAATAAGAGCAAGGAGGCGTTTTATATGAAGCAATGGCGGAAGGATGGACCACTTAGGGTGTTTCTAGATATTGTCAACTACATCAACACGCTGAAACAGTGGAGTATATTCAACAACTATTAAAATGGCGCCGCTGCTGCGCTGCTGACTAACTCTCACGATACACGCCGCGAGCCGTTCAAGCCAGGAGTAACCCGCTGGAACAGCTATCATGACTGCTTCAAGCGCGGCGTTGAACTGAAGTACGCTATTGACAGCTACGCCTCCTTCCACATACAAGAGACTGAACACGCAGCGGAGATTGCAGCAGCAAACAACAACAAGCCGCCGACTGTGCCGTCATGGATGCTGTCAGGTGGACTCACAGCGGCAGACTGGGCAGTGATTACTGAGTATATCGCAGTACTTGAGCCGCTCAAGTCAGCAACGGATCGCTTGCAAGGTCGCAGCAAAGCTGGCACTTACTGTACTAAGCCAAAAGTCTGTTCGCGCGAAACGCACGAGCCACCGTCACCCCTCAATTCTCCAGAACAGCGTCTTCTTTAATAGCATACTGCTACATCAACATAAGTTCTTTTAGTACTAAAATTTCAGGGCATCGAATGCCTAGAGGTAAATTATCAGAAGCGCAGCGCGTTTATTGCTTAGCTCAATTCAACGCTAGTGTAGAGAGCAAGGAAATTGCAGCCGCTCTTGGCTGCTTAACACGCTGCATTCAAAAAACGATCACTCAATGGAAGGAGACCTCTAGAACCACGTCGCAACCCAGAACAGGCCGTCCGCCTATGTTATCTAGCAGAGATCATCGCCGGCTGCAACGTGTTACCCGACAGAAGCCCAAAATCGAGTACCGTAAGCTCATGGAGGAGGCGGGGATCAAAGACCCCAGCAGCACCTACCCACGCGTCTCACGGCGTACTATCCAACGAGCAATGGCAGAACAAGGCTACCGCAAGTTCATAGCCAAGCGCAGACCAAAAATAAACAAACCTACAGCAATACTTCGTCGCTAGCTTGCTATTAATTGGCAAGGCTTTAATTAGAGAAGGCGTTGGTTTAAGTTCAGTGACGAGTGCAGCATCGCTCGGGGATCTGGCCACAACACACCGTGGGTATGGCGATTACCTGATGAGAAATGGTCTCATGAGATGGTAGAGGAGGTTACCACTGCACGCCAACCTGCTCGGATGGTATGGGCGTCAATATCCTAGACACCGGGAGGTCGAGTTTGGCGTAGTCCTCTAGAGGTCATGAGCCGCGATGAGACAACTGCCAGGCGTGGGTATACAGCTCAAAGCTATATCCAAGCGTTGGAAGAGGGGCTGCAGGGTAATTACAGGCCTGGCCAGTGGTTTATGCAGGATAACGCACCTATCCACACTGCGTTGGCCTCACGGGAGTGGTTGGAGTCTCACGGGGTTGCTACAGTCAACTGGCCACCATATTCTCCAGACCTTAACCCCATTAAACACCTCTAGTGGGCACTTAAAAAGAAGCTCCATGAGCTTCATCCTAAGTTTGATTATATGGGAGACTCTCAAGCAGAGTGGGACGTATTTAAAGAGGGGTTGCACGAGGCATGGGCTGCCATACCGGATTCATTGATCAGCGAACTGATCAGGTCCATGCCACGACGACTGGACGCTGTAAGACAGGCAAAGGGCTACCAGACTAAATATTGAGTGTAATGCAATTATTTTGCCACCCCTACTGTCTCAATTGGTCTACGTGGGGTGCATTTATCCTTCTTCAAAGTTGAGATCAATGTGTTGATGTGGTGGCTCGTGCGCATAGGGCGAACAGACTTTTGGCACCCGATTGTATAGCGCATTGTATGAGGTTATTCCTGTATTTAAATCTATTATTGCTAAATTAAACACCCGCATCTTGCTACTTTCGGTAGTCGATTACGAGCCATCTAAGGCGCCAGAAGACCATATCGCGATCAACGTACGCGCCGCGCGCAAGAAAGCAGCCATATACCTTGATAAACTGCTCAAAGTCCCTGTCTATTACGCTGCCACGGCACTCTACCTGCGATACAAACACTACTTCAAGCGGTTCTGGGTTAATAAGGCTGCGTTGCTACACACTACGCACTTGGGATTTGAACACCTGTGGAGTACTTATAAGCTGGCGGACGCGGCAGCAACAACTACACTAGGAAGCTCCTTGGGGCGTGCTATAAGTAGCTTTGATGACGCGATCGATTCGGTACTTGACTAGGACACAGGTGTGGCGGAGGATGAGTACAGCGGCTGGCTTGCGGAACTAGCGTGGACAGTAGATTAGTACAAGTTTGGGTGTACTGCTGTTGAGTACTGGCTTTAACAGAAGCCTAAGTACCCTAACCTCTTACAGTTGGCGATAGATGTGATGACTATACCTGCCTCAAGCGCTGACTGTGAGCGCGTCTTTTCAGGCACAGGTTGGGTTATGGAGCCTCAGCGGCGTAAGATAGGTAGTGAGCTACTTGCTGCTCTGATTTGTACTTAACGATGGATAAAGGCAGGATTCTAACCTCTAAACGCAAAGGCAGCCGCTACGTACGACGATGACGAGCTCAATAAGCAATTTGAAATAGATACCTGGGAGCCGCTGTTAACAGAGTCTCTTATATAGTATATAAGTACTTCAAATTAAACAAACAACCAAACAAAAACACTACTATGGCGTCCTTGTATTAAACAAACAAATTATAACACCAGAAACGGGTTAAACAAGTCAAATCGGAGCCTCCCTTTTGATTTGATTTGTTTGTTGACAAGCCTGGATACAAGAGAAACGAAAAGTCCTGGTCTGTGGTTCCGCACGACGAGAGCCAAACGAACGCCTGCCTTCGCTTACTCATCAACTGTCGACCGGTGTTGTCGTGTCGTTACCAGGTGATAATCCGGACGTTGAAGCTTTCATCAAAGCAGAGCTCGAGTGTTGTCTTCGCCAAGAACGTCTAACGATCGGGGATCCAACTTTGATTTTCGACATCCAAGACGCTATCCCAGGGCTGCAATGACATGGAGCCCTAGAGCTACATGGCCAAATACAAGGAGCCCTGAATGTCATTAGGGGATCTTTTTAGTTAAGACTGACATGTTCAGGCTTGGGCGTATTTCTAGGAACATGGGCTCCATGTCATTACGTTTAGAAGCCGATGTCTGCAGCCCCGCAACCTGCGTAGTCAACGAGATTAGGGTTTCGTGTTCGAGGTTGGGGTAAGGTTCGTGAGGTCGCGACAGCCCATGCGACCAGGTTCGGAGCCGTTCCGAGATACGATATTACCCAAGGGCACAGATACTGGTATCGATACCTAGCCGTCCGAGGCTCATGACCGTTCGGCACGGTAACGCAAGCTGACGCGCTTCCAGCTTCAAAACCAGCTTTGGCAGCTCCGAATACATTTGTTCCGCGAAATAAAGATCGAATACAGACCTAGATCGCTGAATTGATAGTTGAGCCGTTTAATATTGAAGATTGGACTAGGAAGACACTTTTGCAATGCGCCTCAGTACGTAATAGGAACATGATTTTAGAGGAGCTGAGATGTTGCTTTTTAGCTCCATGCCTGGTTGGGCTCCCCCTGGCTGTTTTGCCGACAGTGGCGAGTAGCGCGTTGGCACATCCAGTGAAATCGCGAACAGCTCAGTATGTTCTAGCCAGCCACCAAAGTGCATGAAGAGTCTCGAACCGTCTGGTGGCGATCTTTCTCATTGAGGAGTCGGATCAGACCTTAGGTTGGACCAATCATCAGGTTCTTGGCGTGCTGTTAAAGAAGTGATCACTGCGTTTGCATTGGGGTTAGCAGTCCATCAGATGGCTGATTGGATGAGATGTAAGTTATCAGCCGTCGTCAATAGAGACCATCAGTGGCATAGATCGTCAGTTGAGCTGGATCAATCAGGAATAACGTTTCGGTAATGCACGCCTTTTTGTTGTCTTTTGTGGTACTCTGGTGCCACAGTCTTCCGCGGGACACACCAATTATGTTCTGTTCTCAGCTCGAGCACCTAGGCCAGACCGCCAGCCGTTCGACTATAAACTCGATGAACTATCTCCTACAATCACTATCAGTCCAGTTTCGACTTCCCTGGGGAAACGTTTGAGATCGTGTTCTCAAAATGGTTCAACTTGTCGGTTTATTTGGCATTCTCCTTGGTAGGTACAAGTATCTGGAATCCCTCCATCTGAACTCTATACAGTATAAGGGTACTATCATCATTGAACGTTCTAACACCTATATGTAGGGCTTCCATTGAGTGTACTGTGCCAAGGAAATTCTGATGCCGCTCGCTGGTGTGCTGCCAATTTCCCTGCTAATGCTGGGTCAGCATGTACTAGCCCTGCCGCTCACGGAACAGGCCCATACTATACATGTGGACCAGGACAAAACAACCCAACCATGGCACTCTGCAGTCGAGTTTGCGTCAATACTGCTACTGATCCAAACAATTGCGGATCATGCGGTCGTGCGGCAGGCCTCGGTCAAACCTGTTGCAGCGGAAACCTCGTCACTCTCGCCACCGACCCGAACAACTGTGGAGCTTGTGGAAACAAGGCAGGCCCCGGCCAGTCTTGTTGTAGTGGAAGCCTTGTCAATACTTCCACTGATCCAGCCAATTGTGGTTCATGTGGTTCAGCATGCCCAGCGCATAACTCATGCAGAGGCGGCCAATGTACGCCAACAGGATGTCAAGGGCTAGTCGTTCCGTCATGTAACTTAGCTACATGCCCAGGAGCTGACGAAGGATGCTATTGCTTAGGAAAGAAGGGTGGCGAAAATGTCTGTGCCGGTCCATGGGTAGGATATTGTTATTTGGGTAACTGTAACTCCGATACCGACTGCGCGGGCGTTTCAGGTGCATTCTGTGCAAAAGGATCATGCTGCGGTGATGGATACTACTGCACCGCGATATATGATCAACGAATTTGTGCAAACCCCGCAAAACGGTTTGTATGGTTGGGGAAACGAGACGGTGTTGTGAATTGGGAGCTGCGAGATGGCCAAAACGTTACGTACATTGAGGACGCATAAACCACTAATAGGTATAAATATTGCAATAAATTAAGTGGGAAATTTTGGGGTGTCGATACGACGAAATTGCTGGTAACAAAAACGTTGTCTAAATTCCATCCATGCAGTTCGAACATCCCTCCACACCAACACCAATCTTAAGTTGAAGCGCTTTGAACATCAACGCCGCGCCTTTACCAAGTAGGAGTCAATCTAATTATGTCCTTCAGATATTCGTCTATCTGCCCCTAGTATATGATGTCTAGTATATGATGCTCCGGGACAGCCCTTTCCCAGGCCGAATGTGGCTTAGCGTTAGGGTTGAGACTCGAATCAAGCGAAAAGATTAACGTGTTTCACAGGCGAGTCGGCCATACAAGCGAGTCGGCCACCCCACCAAGTTTAGTCAACACACCTACTTCCTCTTACTATGGCTCCACCACCACGTTTTCCTGCGTCCTATACTGAATCTGATCTAATTCTTGCATCTTCAGCTATTGATCGCCAGCAGATGCAAAGCTCCAGACGCGCTGCCTCTACGCACAGAGTCCCAAAGTCAACGCTGAATGATCGACGCGCTAGAAAGCTTGCCTAACGAGATTGCTAGCCTAACTCAAAAAAGCTTACCTAGCTAGAAGAGGAGGTGATTGTCAAATATAAACTTAACCTTGACATATGTGGATTTGCGCCTGCGTACGTAGCTGTACGCGATATAGCAAATAGTCTGCTAGCCGCACGCGGCGCTGGTCAGGTTGGCGTCCACTGGCCGCGCAACTTTGTTAAGCGTACAGAGAGTCTTATAACGCGTTTTAACTGAGCGTACGACAGGCAGAGAGCTCTGTGCGAGGATCCTGTCCTTATCTAAGGCTGGTTTGATCTTGTAGAGCAGACAAAGGCCAAGTACAGCATCTGCGACAAAGACGTCTATAACTTTAATAAGGCTGGCTTTATAATAGGCAAGATTATACAGCAGCTTGTTGTAATAGGGTTAGAGAGGAGGGGCAGGCCGAAGGCTATCTAGCCTGGCGACTGTGAGTGGGTGACAGTGATAGCAGCTATTAACGCTGCTGGCTGGTTAGTCCCACCGTTCCTGATCTTTGCCAGCAAGTACCATCTCTCTGCCTGGTACAAGGAGCCGAAGATCCCACGCGACTAGGCAATTGCAGTTAGCGACAATGGCTAGACAAACAACAAGCTTAGAGTTAACTAGCTAAAGCACTTTAACGCTTATATAAAGGCTCGTATAGTAGGAGCGCGTCGCCTACTTATCCTTAACAGCTATAAGAGTTATTACTCTCTTAAGATTTAGAAGCTCTGCAAGGAGAACAACATCTATATGCTCTATATGCTGCCGCACTTATCTCACCTACTCTAGCCCCTTGACATTAGTTGCTTCTTGCTGTTGAAGCGCGCCTATAGTTGTGAGGTAGAGGGTCTAATCTGCAACTACATTAACTATGTTACTAAGCTTAAGTTTCTGCTAGCGTTTAAGACAGCTTTTAATTAATTGTTTATGTTAGCTAATATCTGCTTAGCCTTCTAAGGAGCAGGTCTTGCGCCTCTTCAGCTAGAAACTGTTCTCTTAAAGCTAGATATCTAGCTACATACGCCTACTCCTCTAGCTGCTCCTATAGAGGCTCTCTAGGCGGCTTGTACACTAAGCAATGTGCGTGAGCCTAAGGCTTAATTAACGTTAATACGTGATTACGTTTAAAGGCATAAGGGCTTATTACTAGCTTTAATTATTAAGGTGATTAATTAGCTTAAGAAGGGCGCTAAGGTAATGATGCTCTTAGCTAAGCTAATGCGCGATTGGATTGCTAGCCTTAAGAGAGCCAACGAGGCAGCGTCAGCGCGTAGGCAGCGCAAGGAAAAGTGACTATAGAAGTGAGGAGTCTTAATAAAGGGGGCTAGAGAGGATATGCTTGCTTAACGTAAGGCTGATTAGCAGATTGCTCGTGATGAACGTTAAGGTGGAGAGCGATTAGGCCTCAGCCGCCAGGCTTTGGCGCGCTGCAAGAGCTGCAGGGAGACTGGGCACAACTCACGTACGTGCAAAAAAGAGACTATAGCTACTACTTAATCTACTCTGTTAATTTCTATGTACTACGCTTTTGTGTTGTTAAGATGTGCGGCTAAAGACGTAATTAGGTAGACTTGGTGGGGTGGCCGACTCGCTTGTATGGCCGACTCGCTTGTACCGTGCCGGACGGTCATGTGCCTCGGACGGCTACATGCCCGATCTGCCCCACCAACTACTGCCACTACCACTAACTTTGCCACACAGCAATCACCCTAAATGGAGCCTATTGATGCTGCACTTGCAGCTGTAGATGCTTTAGAACCTGGAGAAAAACTTGTGTATGCTTAGATTGCAAAAAAGCATGGCGTTGAGCCTATAACGCTTAGGTGCTGGCACTAAGGTCTTACTACCTCGCGCGCGGCCTACTATGAAAACTGGCAAGCTCTCCACCTACAACAGGAGATTGAGCTTATACAATGTATTAATTGGATTAGCAAGCAAGGGTTACTGCTAAGTAGAGATATGGTGTGAAGACTTGCCTCACAGCTTGCCTAGAAGGAGCTTGGATACTACTAGGTTAATTGCTTTGTTTAGCGCTATCCTGATCTTCTTAGACTAAAATTGGTTACTACTATAGATTGCAATCGCCACAGAGCTAATTTAGAACTTAAGTACAAGCTTTACTTTGAGCTTCTGCGCGACAAACTTGACTACTATAAAGTTGAGCTGCGCCATACCTATAATATGGATGAGAAGGGCTTTATGATTGGAGTCTAATTGCGATTAAAGCGGATCTTCTCTAGAGCCTCTCTAGAATCTGGAATTAGAAGGTCTTTGATCTAAGACGGCAACTGAGACTAGATAACGCTAATTGCTTGTATTTGTGCTGATGGATCTTATCTTGATCTAAGCCTGATCTACTAAGGTTAATTAGGATTAATCTAGAACTTGTAGTTGCAAGGCTTTAATCTACAAATCTATTGCGCCTAGATAAGCTTATCTCCTTCTAGCTAGTTAAACAACGATATTAGGCTTTAATGGCTTAAACAGGTGTTTAATCCTGCTACTAAAGCAAAAGCTTGATTGTCTTACTAATTACTGCTTATGGACGGGCATTAATCTCACCTAACGAAAGACTTTATTGACTACTGCGATTAGAACAAGATTCTGCTAGCGATATTTCCGCCTCACGCGACCCATACGCTGCAGCCTCTCAACGTTGCCCTGTTCAAGCCTCTATCGACCGCGTACTCAAATAAGCTATTGAGTTTCATGGATTAGTGCTGTGGGCTGCTGCCTATTACTAAAAGCTACTTCTTTCTGCTGTTCTAGAGAGCATGGGAGGCCTCCTTTAAGGAATCTTTGATCCTCTGGGCCTTTGAAGTCACAGGCCTGTCGCCATTTAATCCAGAAGTGATACTCCAGAAGTTTAGAACGGTAGCTGCTGAGAGTGACAGCGACTCGTCTAACCTCAGCGCTTCTATCCCAGGGCGGTAGTTGGGATCAGCCCTATCCCAGGGCGGTAGTTGGGATCAGCCCTGACCCCGGATAATCTGGTGCTGCAATATACACTTTTGTCCGCGTATAGTGCGTCACGGGGGCTGGTCCCAGAAGACTTCAAGGTGCTGGACCAGTTAGGTTCCCGTAGGTCAATGGTTCCAAAATTTGGATATGTTAATCAGCGCGTTCAGCTGCACCTTGACACCCATCTGCAGCCCCGCAACTAATGTGGTTGATGGTGTTAGGGTTTCGTGTTCAACGTTAGGGTTAGGGTTGCGACGTTGCGATACCCAGAGAGCCAGGTTCGGAGGCGTTCCGAGATAACGACCAGCCATCACCAAAAGCAAAGACGCGTCCATAACGCGAGATATAAAGCCGTGTCCATAGCCCAATGCAGCCCATTTCAAACCATTGTTTGCAGACCATGTCGTGAAATTCAATTATCATTGCAACCGTCCCGTAGTCATGGCAGAGAGGGTTAGAGGTCAGCATTTCGAGCATTTGGTCGAGTACGCGTTGGCCGTATGCAGAGAGTGCCAACACGGCGTTTTGCCCAGCCATATTAAGAGCCACGTGCAGCGGGCCCATCCAGCCAGGCGGAAGCAAGCCAAGGCCATAGCAGAGGAAGTGGGCAATTGGGCCGGTTTAATCCAGTATGCTAGTGAGCTAGAGGTGGAGTCGAACTCCGAGCCCTTGGCTACAAAGAATAGTAGATACTAAGAAGTGGGGTCCGCCAAAAAGGCGAGACAACGAAAGGTTAGACAAGTCATATTGATTTAGGCCCGGGTGGAGTCTTGCCCCCGGGCGGGTCCGTTTCCCATAGGTGTGTCATCCTCGAATTCCTCCATAGCATCTTCATACTCCTCATGCTGCACCTCGATTTCACGTACTCGCGGAGCGGTGCACTCCTTCGCGAAGTGACCTGGCTTGCCACAGTTGTAGCACGTAGGCGGGGGCGCTTCTTGTACAGGACTAGGAGTATTGGGAGTCTGACGAGGCAAGGTAGGAGGCCGAATGAAGGTACTGTGATTCGGTATTGAGTTCTCCCGTGAGTACGTCTGGGCAGGGATCCGTTTGGCATCCGAACTCATTCTCGCTGGTCGCGATGGAGGCGGGATAACTTGACTCTGTGGGAGGGGGTTGTTCCTTCGTTCCATATCGTAGGCGGTAAGGTGTTCTACCATACGAGGGAAGGAGTTATGCCACTGCTGCTTAAAACCAAGATTGGGTATTCGGAGGCCTGGGGTGAGTTTGGTCCAGAGATAGTGAAACCATTCCGATTGGGGTACCTGACCCTTAATGGCGGCGCTGAGGAACCTGCTTTTAAAGGCGGGGAACGTTTCTGCCTTATCTATTTGCAGCTTATCAAAAACTGCTTGGCTCTCTGCTTGCTCGTTTCCTGTAACAAAGTACGATTTAAGAAGTTGAATTATCTCTTCTGCCGTGCGGAACTGATTTGCATCGTCATTGGATAGGTACTAGGGTTCTAGGTATTCCTTAGCCAATCCTGAGGTGTGACCCCACACTAGAGCCATGCGTGCTCTTATAGTGCGGTAGTGATTGGAGTTAATCTCTAACCTGTCCTCTATTGACGCCCTCTATTGGGAGAAGGTGGGGTTCTTGCCATCCGTAAGAACTTTAATGTTCAGAGTCCTTTCAGATAACCTTGGTGGGGTGTATAGCGAAACAGGCTCAGAAGGTAGTCGAGCAACTGGGGATTGCTGATATCGCATCGGGGGGGTCTCAGTGGTGGGAAGTGGGTGGCCCGCTGGCGGAAGACTAGCTCTGAGCTCGGCAAGCTCCTGCCTCAGCTTAGCTATCTCTAGGGCGGGATCGTCAGGGTTAATCTCTGGATCAACACCGATTCGTTCTGGAGTATTATCGCGCGCAGGCGCGAGCGGTTCTTGGGATCTCCGTGATCCAGATTGATTGTGCGACCTCAATGTAGGTCCTGTGTTGGTGCCTGACATCGGTGTTGGGTCCGAGTTGGGTGGGTTATTGGTAGTCTCCGAGTCTCTACCTTGGCGCAATCTGACGCGACTTCTGCCGAAGTAATCCTGCGATAAGGTTTTGCAGGAAGGTCTAAACCCAAAGGCTTCGGTCGTCAGGAGGTCTCTGGTATCCTGACTGTTTTGCTGAACAATGCGTGGTAGCAGCACCGACTTAGGTAGCAGAGTGCTCCGAGTTGGTCTGAAGTAACGACTGAACAAGTTGCGATATTATTTAGAGGCCGTCACCGGCTGGGACGAGCTTTTGAGTATAATGTAACGACGCAGGATGATAGAGGGCTCCGAAACGTGTGGGAATCCGCTACGAGGTGTATGGGAGCACTGGGACTGGGACACAGGAGATTCCTCTATTCCTATAGGTCTTGTAC
>JAKJXN010000159.1:0-12426 GCA_022225945.1 Didymella pomorum | reverse complement strand
TGCCTGGCTGGATTTGCTTTGGCCGTCCTCGCAATCCTGAAGCTGTAACAACTGCTCCAGTGCTGATCTGGCCCATCATGAAGCCTGTCTCGTCGAAGTTGTACGTGTCGTTGTCCTACTCAGGTATTCCGTTACGGAATGCCCCCCCATTCCAAAACTAAACTACTTTCGGAAACGCGCCCTGCGCTTGGGCCACCCCTTCAATACTTTTACCACGCGTGATTGTCAACAAGTCCTTCTCTTTATATCAACGTGCCAACAGTGCGCCCCTCTGCAGGTCGCTTGTTGAGTCAGACGTTGCATGTCAGAACTTCTCTTCGCCAAACAGTCGCCATGGCGAGTCAATCCTTCGCTCCCGCGCAACCTGTAACAGAGCTTTTAGAGCAACTTAATCTCTATTTCAATGAGCCAGAACCTGTCATCATCTGTCGTATATGCCAATTTGCGCTCAGCGGCTCTATCAAGCCGCTTGTAGATCATGTTGTAGATAAACATCAATACTCCAAGGATTCAGCAAGAGAGCTAAGCCGACTCTTGAGACCATTCACCATCCTAGGACCGAAGGAGCTTCGCCTGCGACCAGATCATTCCCCTCCTCACCCGCATCTCTCCAAGCATATTGGCATGATGTGCAAGCACTGTGGACAGAAGACAACGAGCGTTGAGATCTTGAGACGCCATCTGTCGAAAGAACACGGCGTAAAGCGGAGGACATCGACATGGTTTCGCGAGCATGGAGTCGATGGCCTGATGCTGCAAAGTTGGGACCGCAACGGGGCGTATGGATATTGGATTGTCCGAGCAGATTCCTCAGCGTCTGCTGTCAGTACTTTCGACAACAGCCTGCTACAGGAGTCCGCGTCTCGCCTACATCGTCTCGAACAGTTACATCGTGATGAGCGCGAACGTCTCGCCGGCCGTCAGAAAGTGACCAATGAGACTGGCAGTCGCGATATGGCTCTCAATACCAACTGGATGCGGCGCACTGGTTGGGCTGAGACCTTTGCTGGCGCTGATCGGAAACTCCTTGTCCAGCTCGCCCAGATCCCACGTGCTACAGAGAAGGACCTGGTACTTGGAGTCTACAACGGCGTACCCATGCACAGCCGTAAGGAAGACGAGACTAAGCTCTCCCACTTGGTCACTGCGCTAGACCAAGTTTTCGATCGATGTGAGGACACCGTTCGCCACACTGATGTTTCAATTCGGTGTTTGCTCCGCAGCTCGTACCCAGACCGTACATACAAAGCGCCGTTTGAGCTGGTTGGCCGCAAAGCAACCACAGAAGGATACAGGAGGCAATTCAAAAAGGCTCTTTGCTTTTGTGTACGCTTCTGGAGACTGGACACGGCTGCGAGACAAAATCTCCTGCGGAGGTCTCTGACAGACGCACAGAGTCAGTCGTTGAAGGAGATGTGGTACGATGATGCATGGCAAGTCATGCCCGAGGTCCAGGGGAAAGAGCCACATGGAAATGGAACCGAGTCAGAGCCTACTTCTCCATTCGAGTCTGGATGGCTATCTGGAGATGAGTTCGACGACATTGGATCGACATACACAGACGACAACAGCGACGAAGAGTCAGATGGCTCAGAAGTAGCAACCCAAACGTCGCCAGAGTTCGGCGATTCGAGTAAGAAGGATAGAGCGAGTCTTCTCCAGTCAGATCGCCTAGATAGACGTCGGTCCACCAACGTACCCCCGGTCCCTGCCCTCACCCACGAGGCAGGTGATGTTCAAAGCCTAGAGAACGCGACGAGCGCAGAGTGGCCCAGCGCACTAGGAGATCCGCTTTTCCGCTTTGTGAAGTTCCTTTCCACAGAGGAATATGAAGACGGCAAGCCAACATCCACCCTACTCATATACTTCAGCGGCGTTCTAGGAATAAGTCTAGACGGGTCTACTTTTGAACGCGCAAAGAACTATACGTCAAAGTTGTCAGCTCTAATCTACTGCATTCGGATGATCATTCTCGAAGCTATCCTTCCTCGATTCGCACATGCTGGCTTAGGGTGGAAAGCCAGGCCACGCTATGGACAGATCGATCTTCTGAACCAAGTCCGCAAGAGAAGTCTTTGCCTGGGATCACCAGCTCCGATGAACGAGCTCTTGAGCCTACGAGACTATGGGCGCGTTATCGGTCGCTCCGACGGCCCATCGTTTCGCGTGACTTGGAGCGAGGACGGCCAGATCGTTTCCTGGAACAACCATCATCTGTCGATGGCACAGTTCCGGCAGATTGGGCAAGACTCTTTACAGGCCACATCAGCTGTATGTAGCCAACTCATGTATGGATGGAGTCCGGAAGTCGATTTGAGTGGCATCAGCGATGATCTGAGCTGCACTGCTGCACGCTATTCCTTTGTGACTGCATCTGCTAACGGTCTTTCGGAGTCGTATCTGGAGTTATCTCGCCGGGCTTCCTTGGCTACTATTGATGGCTTGATGACAGACGACGACTGGGATCATCAAGCGGTTCACCGGTACCTGGACCGATATGCTGAGTTGACTGCGTCACTGATGCTATTGGCGCTACTGCTAGGAGGTCAGGCCCCACGGGGTACCGAGCTGTCAGCACTTGAGCACTGTAATGGGCCTTCGACGTCCCGCGCCGTTTGTGTGTATGCACGCAAGATGGCTCTGGTCTACAGGCACGCCAAATCTCGACGCACGACCAACAATGAATTTATCGTTGTTAGGTTCCTTCCAGAAGAGGCAGGGAGACTTCTCTATTGTTACCTTGTGTTCATTCGGCCCTTCGCGTGCATGCTCAGTCGAGTCTGTCCAGGAAGAGATATTGACAGCACGTTGCTCTTTTCTTCGCCAACTTCTCCCAAAGAGCCACTGAAGACGTATACGCTAACGAAAACACTTGCACGTCAAGCCAACAGTACCTTAGGGTTTCCGTTGAGCGTGAAAACATATCGGCAGATATCGATTGCTGTCACAGAGAAGCACGTTCGACAAATCGCTAAGCCTTTCAATCACTACGATGATCGAAGCAAAGAAGCAGATATCAACGTAGTGTTTTCATGGCAGAGTGGGCATCGACCTTTGCAAAGAGGCACGACTTACGGAATAGATGGTGCGTTCCCGGACTCATTGCAGCCTGCGCTCCTACGTGTTTACGAATGGGCATCGAATGAGTGGCACAAATTCTTGCAGCTGCAGCCCACCAATTCCAATCTCCCAACCGAGACGGAGCGAACTCAAAGACGAGGGGTATCGTCATCTGTCGATTGTAGACCTCCGAAACGGCGCCGCACTGTCAATCCCCCGGAACGTATAGAATGCCCGCCCTTGCAAGATAGGCCTACATTTCCTGAGCGCAAGGAGCACAAGGTCGACAATCGCCCTTGGGCCACGGCTACCGAAGTTGCCTTCTACAGCACTGCCCCGAAGTTCTTTTGGCCTGGGTCCGTGCCTATCTTTGGTCGCCCTACTCCTTTTGAGCGTGACAGTATAATTCAGGAGAGGAAAATGATCTCTGCGCACATCCGTAGTGAAGAAGCAAAAGTAAACAGCGACTTTGAGTCTCACCACCGCTTATTCACCATCGATCAAGCATTTGTGCGGTGGAGGAACGTTGGCTGTCAGCTGTGTTACGCAAGCACCGGGGAACCGGAACCGGATCACGATCTAGAACACTGCAGTCGACAGATTGGCTCTGAGAAAGCTCGAAAGATCTTCAACTGGCTTCAAGAGCTGAAGCTACCAAGGCTCGTGAATGGTATTGGAGCTTGCAGTCTATGCTTCATGACCAACTGCCCATGCGGGGACGTCATTGCCGGGATAAGGCTGCATGAAGCAGAGTGTGACGATGAGAAAAGGCACTGGCAAAATCTTTTAGACTCATCCCCGTATGGGGATGGCGAATGTCAGAATAAACCTGTAGTGAAAAGGACGATTGCAGCGCTTTGCGCCTACGACGATCAAGTGCTCGGAAAATATCTATCGGAACGACTGCGCGACGAAAACAGTGTGGATTTCATGGCACAAAACCTGGTAGCTTTCTGGTTCGAGCGATTTGTTGATTTCCACGGCGACAGGGTTTTGAGATTACTATTCGTGTTCGAGATGGTTACATCTGCTTTCGACTTCAGGAGGTCGAGCTCCTCGACGGCACGAAATCCTTGCCGGATTGAAGACTTCCCGTCTCTATTTGAGCAAGGCTGGGATGACGACGCTGAAGTGCAAGGCTGGCGGAACACATTGGATTGGTGGGTCGGTAAATGTGGATTTTGTGCAGGGCGTGGACTGCAGGGTTCCAAAATCAATCACAGTTTGCGTGAGTGTAGGCGGGGTGGAGCGAGGCAGCGATCAATCCGTATAGGCGAAGCGATCTTTGCAGAGGGGATCAAAACGCAGGGCGGATGTGCGAGATGTGGCGTTCCTCGAGAGTTCTGTGACAGATGGGCGAAGTCAAGTAACGGACATTGGCAGCTGCAGTCATTGAAAAGGTGTCAGTACGGGGGCTTAGTGTACGACACTGTCATTGGTCTATTCCAATGTAGCGACACGAGATACGCGCAAGATCTACTAACTACAATTGAAGAAGAGGGCGAAGAAGAGTACCGCAGGATGGGAGATGAGGAAGTATCAAGATGGTTATGTAAGAAATTGGTTGTATCAGGAGTTGAGGGTGCTGAGATGGTACGGCAACTTTGGGTGTGGACGCAAATGGTACACAAGGCGTATATAAAATAAGTAGAGCTTACATTGAATACTCTATCCAAATCTGAAGGCATCGTTACCTATGCAAGCAGCACGGTACCTCCATTGCACTGCGACGACAGGTAGTAGACTACTTCTCGCAATTTTCTACTGTTGACCTGAGTACAATTGAACTTCCAGAGCAGCCGGCATTGCTAGTTTAAGAGCTTGGGGCGCTGCTAGACGGTATGAAGTGCAAAGCATGCAGCTTTATCAGTGCAAACAGAGGAAACATGAAGATGCACTGGAAAAAATCGCATAAGCTTTTATGGAGCTGTAAGGGAAGCACACTATATAATTCTGTTAAAGTTCAGAGCTTTTTCCGCTTAGGGGGGCTGCAAAGATATTTTATTGTTGAAGCTGGTGTTGCTGAAAATGGGGAAGATTTGGATCAAAATCAGGTCGTCAAAGAACAACTCGACGCATAGCGCGAGATGCGAAAACAGCTTGAAGACGACATGCAGGTTATAGAAGACGCTGCGAAGACTGATAAGACTGGTTGGTTCAAGCGCACAGGGTGGTTAGAGTTCTTTAAAGACCGGAATCTTGTTCATCTGGCCCATCAAGCCCGGTTACCCGACCGCAACAAGGTGAAACTGCAGGCAGCCGCTCAGCTGACGGAGCAGTTGATTGAAAAGTGCGTCAAAAGCTTAGCGACGCTTCCACAGAAAACACGGCGATGGCTCCGTAGTGCGCGGCCGACTGAGGTAGATCAACGACCGCTGGCGCGACTGCAGAACCCCAAGAGTCAGGCGACGTACGCTAGCTACATAATCCGATTTGTCTGCTTCTATCTTCGCATCATTGCAGACAAAGAGAGCCAAATTGACAAGTATTTATTGCAGAAAGATCGGGTTGTTCAGAGCAGCGAGAAGTCAAGCGGCGAGGATGCTGGCACAAAGAGCGAGTACAACAACAGCAACAAAGACAACAATGCTAATAGCAACGGCAACAACAGTGTTGTTCCGCAACGCCGACCGCGTAAGAAAGTGCCGACAGACACAATAAAGGATGCGCGTGAATTGTTCAGCTAGAAGGAGGATCAGAAGGCGCTAGCGATTCGGCTGTGGATCGCTCTCGACAACGGTGACCGAGCTGCTCAGATCACTATTCTGCTAGACTCACTGAGTTCGTTTATACTTACAAGCTATAGCGACAAGGCGTTGTCAGCTGGATTGGTGCAGTTTCTCGCCGTGCTAGACATAGACACAGAGACAAAACGCTTGCGCAGTGCAAAGAACTACTCTTACATACTAGCGGGGATGGTGTATTGCGTCCAGGTGCTTGAAGTCGAGAAGCTTCTTCCCGCAGCAGGACGCGATAAGCAGACAGAAGACAAGCGCGACAGATTCTTAGACATACGTAAGAAGTATCTGGCCAACGGCTCGTACAGTCTGATGAGCGAGATAATTAGTCTTCTAGCATACAGCAAACACGCTGCGCTAAATAAAGGCAATACTGGCAACGCATACCGGTCACTAGACAAGAAGATCTTTTATCTCAACAGGCGACCTATTGTTATTGAGCGCTTCTGTTAGATAGCTTAGAGTATGCAAGCTAAGGTAGTAGAGCAGTTCTAGCAGCTGTGTTGGGTTGACATGGTTGCTGACCGCTTTACTGTTGATCTTGCGCAGACTTTAGACAACATTACGTTCACGACACAGGGCAAGTCATTTGTCAACAATCCCGCGAACTGTCTGTCTGGTGGACTGGCTTGGATGCTTACAAGAGCCTGAAGTACGGAGGGCGGCATGCAACTGCAGACGGTGGATGGCCGGTGGAGGGGCAAAAAGGTGCGGCAGTATCTGCTGCAGGTGGACCGCTTCTTGGAGCTCTGAGGGGGTGTGTCGCAGGCCAAGTGCTGTTGTGAACCTAGACTGTGTTACTAATTGTGTCGCGCAAGGACCTGGATATAAGCTGAGCTATGATGCTAAAACAATACAACAACATACACACTCTTCTTGAGATCCCATACCTGCAACCCCCGCACCCAACCGTGCGACATCCAGTTTTTACGCCCCTGTTTACTATACATACCAACGTGCATCTATTAAGAGGGTGGTCTGCATCTGTAGTGCGCAGATAGGTTGCAAATTTGAGTTTAGCTTCCTCTATTGCTCTGCTGCCAATAGCAGTCCGGCGTCTCGGAAGAGTGCAGCTGTAGGGGTTGCTCTCCACGCTGGTAGAATGCCCCGTGCTGCTATAGCCAGTGTCTTGTCTATAGCAGCCATGTGCCATCCAACGTAAGCGCTGACCTCTTGTGGCCTGCCTGGTCCCAGTGTATGTGACAGTTTAGTGTGGCCTCTGTACCAGCATTCAGCCCCATACAGGAGTGATGGGTACACACACGCAATGGTAGCCTTTTTGGGGAGCTGGTTGGTGGTCTATAGGCGGTCCTAGCTAAACTGCGAATATGACAGGCTACCTTAGCAGCTTTTGTAGTGCGCGTGGCCACATGTCGTCTAATAGTAAGTCTGCGGTCAAACCACACTCCTAACCAAAGCAGGGCTGACTGGCTGTGCTCTCCACCTGGGAGGATAGGGTGGATTGCGAGCTGCTTATTTACCACTCAGGGAGGGGCATAGTTGCTCCGCTGTCTGGTTAGGTGTATCATTTCCTACTTTTCTGGAGCAAAGGTGGCCTTATTAGCCTCTCCCCATGCTCTGATCTGCCTTAGGTCTGATGCTAGGAGCTCGACATTGTCGTCCACACAGTGTGAGTGAGGCCCGGTATAGACATATATCATCTGAGTATCCAAACCTCCGTTCTATGTCTATGGATAGTAGCTTAGCTAGGTACAGTGTGTATAGGACAGAAGAGAGAGGCGAGCCTTAGGGTGTGCCACAGATAACAGGGTAGCTAGGTGTGGTGACCTAACCACAAGGCAGACTTGGACCCTCAAGTTAGTAAGAAATAAGTCTACAAAGAGTATAGTCCTTTGTGGCCAGCCCTGTTAGGCTATACAGTATAGCAGGCGGTTCTTAAGGAGCGCATTAAAGGCGCCTTAAACATCTAGGGTAACCATAGTAACATGCTTTCCAAGTACGCATGCTGCTTCAGTGTCGTAGGTAAACACTGCAGTAGGGTCTGCTGTAGAGCGCTTTAGAAGGGCACCCCTATGCTAGGGGCTGAAAATCTTGTGTGTCATGGCGGTACATGCAATTCGTCTGGCCACTGTTCGTTCAAGCCCTTTTCCAATGCAAGAGAGAAGCGCTATAAGTCTCCAGGAGCGGGGCGACGTCCGGCCTGTCTTCCCCATCTTAGATATCATTGCTACCTCTGCAAGCTTCCATTGTGCTGGGAAGTAGTTAAGCTCAAGGCATCGCTGGATGATTCTTCGTACGAGTTCCCCAACCTAAGCCCAGCAGGCACGGAGTAGTCGCACAGCAGAGCAGTCAGTGCCTGGTGAGGTGCTTGAGACCCCTATCGTGTTTCGTTCAATTTCCTCCAGTGAGATGTGTGTGCTCCATGGGAGGGTATCTGCATTCTCCTGGTCTGGGTAGTGCCTAAGGTCATCCTCTGCTATGTACCGGTTGAGGACTTCCTCTCTAAGAGCCTCTGCCTTCTCTAGGGGGTCTGATATGGCGTTGGGTGGGTGGATACATGTGGATTCAAAGGCACTCTTCACCAACGCCTCGATGGAAGAACGAACCCAGGCCGGCCGAAATAGGCCTATAAAATCAGCCTTGGTTACTGGGTGCCATCCCTGCGTTGTGTGGCTGTGTTCAACCAGTCGGTTGGTATAGTTTTGAGCCAGCGACTTGAAGCACACCACCTCCAGCGGCTGAAGCGTGTGGGTAGCGTGCGGAGGGAAGATGAGCAACAGAATCTTGTGCTGATTACAGTAATCGATAAAGACCCTCGTTACGTGGCTACCGTGCCCGTCAATAATGAGTAACCTGTACCTTCTCCGAGCTTTTCTCTTGGTGTAGCGATCAAAGACTTGTTCCAACCAGGCAAGGCCCTTATCATCGTTCGTCCAATCAGTAGGTGACGTGGTAAAGTGAATTGAGTGCTCAGCCGGGTCGATTTCGCGTACCCAGCTTGCTTGTACTGGGTCACCTTTGGCTGGAAATATCTACCTCTGCAAGGGCATCCTTCACAGGCATCGTGGCGTGGAGGAGGGGAGTTTGCAAAGTACGCGTCGAAGTTAATGGGGTGTGCATCACGCGTCCGTGTGCATCACGAGTCCATGCATGCTACCGCTAGGTTGTGTTTCCAACCTATCTTATCACCTAGATAATGCACTGATCTTTCTGACCCTGACCTCAATTTTCGAACTAGACAGACTTCCTGTACTGATCATTGTGACCTCCAACGATCCTGCGATTCTCGGAGCTCTCCGTCATTCCTGGGAACCGATACCACGAGCCTTCGATACCACCAGCCTTCACGAGCTCTGCTTACAGCACGACCTCGACAGTAAAGTTTCTACGATGTTTACCAACCTTCTCCTGAACTAATTCCATTGTCCTATGTTCTAAGCGTTGACGCGCCTACAGCTAAAATCGCTGCTAAACTACCAATTATCAGTGCTCCTACCAGTACCGAAGTGCCAATGATATTGGCCCTTGAAGCCGGGAATTTCCCTCGGATTATATAGTGTTGTCCCTCGAAATACCGGTGAAATCCAGATAAGAGAATTAGGATGCTTAATCCTATAAATGCCGCGCCGAGAGGCTTCCCTAAATCCAGTGGCTCGTTTGAGGAGTGCATTTGTGGGTTTGCAGTTGCAGCCGCAGGGTCAGCGGCGCTTTCGGGCTGTAGCGAAGAGTTGAGGCGGAAAAGTTGGGTTATCGCTATGCCAATGGATGCAAGAGCAAGCGAGGTACGGAGCCAAGCTAGGAAAGTACGTTCTGTTTTGACGTCAGAACAGTTGCCCAGCGCTTTCCATGAACCTTGTTCTATGAGTCGACGCACCGAGAGCTAGGTGGTCCCTAGCAACGCTGCCCCTGTTCTCGAGTTCCACACTCCCCCATTTCCTCCAGAATTTGGTCCACCGCCCTGGCTTTCTACGTTCCTCCCCTTCATTCGTTGTGTCGATACTTTCTATGTGCTGTTGCCTCGGGTGTGTTTCCACACCTGCCGTGGTCCCTCCATGCGTCGCAATGCCGCTCGTTTCCAGATTAGGGGCCTCAGTCTCAGTGGAGCGAACGGGCGCTGCGCAATCGACGTTGTGAACAATGGACATCGTGGGTTCTGATCCTGCAGCATGACGTGCATTGGCGGTGCGAGACAGAGCCATTGCTGCAAGTGTTTGTTCTGTAACGTGACTATCTCCAAGCGTGTAACGTGTTTTATATAACGCTTTTCAAAATACCTTCGACACCACGTGATTTTAGCGGGGTCGCCGGAAACTTTAACAACATCACCCATAGTACAAAATAAAGCGTATTTCAATGCACAAAGCTTTTAAATTAACCTCTGATTATCGCGAGCCGTCATCTGAAGCTCTATCGCCGTTATTATCACGACTTTTTGGTGTTGTTAAGTCTCGTTTCCCTGCCACAATGCGTCAGAACGGCCAGCGGCTGTCAGCCACGCTTCAGCAGTCCGTTATGGAGCATATAGCTGCTGGTGAAAAAGATGCTGACGTTGTGGCTGCCACAGGCGTCCATCGCGAGACGATAGCAAAGTTGAGGTTGAACTCGGAGTACTGGGGACAGTGCTATCCTCCGCCAACAGTCAGGCTTGGGCGACCTAGATTACTACGGCAGGCTCAACTGGAAGCTCTAGAGGCGTACCTTGATGGCAGACCCAGCGCTTATCTGGATGAGATGCAGCAATTCTTGTACGACGACTTCGATATAGACTGCTCACTGCCGACAGTGTGGCGAGCTCTACAGAAGCTCCACTTCTCAAGAAAGCTGGCTACAAAGCGTGCGAGGGAGCAAAGTGAGCCACTCCGACGGGTCTTCCGAGCGCGGATGACACAGTATAAAGCTGAACAGATTATCGCTATTGATGAGAGTGCTTGCAACGAGCGAACTGGCGATCGCAAGTACGGTTGGAGTAGAGTCAACACGCCTGTTGAGCTGGAGTATAGCATGCAGAGGAGCGAGCGCTGGTCACTTTTACCAGCGATGACAGTCAACGGGTACCTCACTTACACTATCTTTCAGGGCGCAATTGCCTCAGCGATCATGGAGGACTTCATGGCTCGCTGTGTGCTGCCTCATACAACACCAGGTTACTCAGTAATCGTTCTGGATAACGCGTCAATTCATCGATCGGCTCGGCTTCGTGAGCTTTGTGCGATGTATGAGGTGCAACTAGAGTATCTTCCGCCATACTCTCCTGACTACAACCCTATCGAGAAGAGCTTCAAACAATTAAAGAGCTGGATAAAGAAGCACGCCAACAAGCAGGAGATCTTTGAGAACTTCTACTACTTCTTAGAGTATGCTATAGAACGCGTGTTACGAGAGATTAATTGCCGCAGCTGGTTCTAGGTTTGTGGTTACCGGCCAGAGGGATGGGGAGACGTGCACGGGCATCCCGAGACTGACGACGTCGACGATTGCTGGTGAGAAAGTGTTGCGCAACCTACAAAAGCAATTAAATAATTCTAAATTTTTTTATAGAAGGTTGCCTGTATATAGATCAGTACTCAAACAGCTTCTTATAAATTAATATTATGTTGTTGTGGTTTGGTGTAGGTGATGTACTTGAACAGGTGGCGAAAATCGCGACTCACCTCGTCAGGCATCACACAGTAATGTCGCTCAACGGAGACCTGTGGTTTTGCTCGCGCCGCGATTGCTGAGACCTGCGCGCAGCAACAATCTTTTCAAAGTCGTCAGGTTTGAGGCCTCCATACGTCTTTCTCCATTTAAGTGCGTGACGGCGGAGTTGGAGTAAGAAGCCAGGTGCAAGGCCGAAGTGCTCAACCCACAAAGCCATGCTCACTCCATTCTCATCGCTGTTGTCCATCAACATGTTGATATCAATGTGACCGTCTCGTATAACTTTATCCCTGAGCTCTTGGATAGCTTCCTCAGCGCCGTTGACGTCCCATTTAGCCGCGAAATACTCCAGAAAGTTGTCAGTATGGGCCATAATTTCCCCCCAAAACTCGTACTCAAATGGCACCCAGCCAGCGGCTGGCCGATGGGCTGCCAAGCCGCCATTAATTTGCTGCAATTGAGCCATCAGAACAGATTTTTGGAGCTCCCGCACCTCGTCTAGTACACCTCCGCCGCTACACCCGCCGACGTTGTGCTGCCGCTTGCGTACTTTGTCAATCTCACTCCTCTCGCGAGCTCTCATTATAGCAGATTTGACGCGATCGTTTGGCTCCGCAACAGTACACTGTCGTAAGTCCACTGCCTTTGCCCACATCGCGATAATATTCGGGTTGACAGGATAGTGACTCTCGTCAGGTAAGCCACTACGCGGCCGCCAGCAAGTCCACGGCCAGTTACCGCACTCTTTATCCTCACAACGCCAGTGGTCTCTTACAGCAAGCGTGGCCCCAGCTCCCATCAAATTTGCAGCAACTACACCCTCTAACGCCTCTTCTTGTATGACAGTCGCCGTGCGCGCTCGCACTTGAGATAATCGCGGAGGAGGCGGAGCGATCGCAGCCGGTTGCGATGAGGGGATAGGGATAGGGTCGCCAGTGAGGTACAGGTTGAAGTCAATAGTGAGCTTCTCGCTGGTGTCGAGGTCTAGTGACTTTGCTAAGTCTCTCAGGTCGTGTACGTCGCGTAC
>JAKJXN010000158.1:0-12438 GCA_022225945.1 Didymella pomorum | reverse complement strand
GTTTGCTTATAGTACTTTGAGAGACTCCGTAGATTGCTGCAGCGCGTCGCTGGGAAAGAGTCGCGTCTTGTTCAAGAGCTTGAAGCGCAAGCTGTATCTGACGCTCATTTGACGCGTTGAACTGTTGTTGTTGTGGAGGCATTGGTGTAGGGTAGGTGTTTTGGTGGGGTCTTGGCAAAAGTGATTCTCTCGCCCGTTGATTCTTTCGCCCGTGATGTACGTTACATGCAAGACTATATGCGAAAAATCGTAAAAATCTTAAAAGATTTCACTGTGCAGTTGTGGAGATAAATGGTTGTGAGTTCCGTGATCTTACTAGGGATTTGGGGTGGCGCGCTCGCTTAGGTGGCGTGCTCGCTTGTAACTCACGTTAACTATTATTAAGCTATGATAGATTCTTGGTTAGCAAGCTTTGCCTGTGACCATTAGCGCGGCGAACTAAATGTTGGTGGAACAAAATCACCTATCAGAACGCTTGGTGTAGTCGGTCAGTAACTTAGCAAAGCAAGTGTTTAGGCCTGCAAGATAGCAGCACCTCTAAATATCATTGCGCTAACGTTATTTGCAGGATCTGTAAATCTGTTGTGGGTTTCAGGTACGGAGAGGGGATAGACGCGATGTAACCTGTTTGGAGGTCGCCTACGTTGACGGTTTTCATTTAGTCGCCGATATCGATAACGTCATCTCGACGGCGACCAGGGAACCAACGTCAGACTTCTGGCTCGTGCGTTAGGTGCAATGACATTGCTCTTCCCGATTCGGCGGTCGGCGAACGTGTTTCCACGAACAACGGTTACTATATAGGTTGCTTCAACTCCCAAGTCAACCCCAGCCTTAAACTTTCTTCGTCTGTCACGACTGTTTTCAACTCGCCACTTATCAACATTAACTTTTGATTAACTTATGTTCGTCGTTGGAACTTGGCCACCGCACGAGATCATCGACTGCACTTTCAAGTTCGCAACAGCTATTCAACATGTGTCTCCCGGCAATATGTAACACCTGCAGCAAGTAGTTCTCCTCCCATAATTATTGCATTCTGGTTTCTGCTATCAAGGAATCACTTGAATGAACAAATTCGTGTACCTTCCCTAAACATACCAAAAAGTTGGTTATGCTGACTTGGAACTGAATAGGCAAGAGTACTTGGCGGGGTTGCGGTCGACACATCTCTAGTGTCATGAACAGCATCCCAACGGAACAATGGTGCACCTGCGAGCCCAGGGTCGAGCGAGACGGAGCGCAGTACCCACCTCAAGGATCTCTAAGGAGCTGACTCTCAGGGTTTTTCAGGACAGGTTGGGACTGAATTATAAAAGAGGGTATATCATGCTAGTCGTACATGGAACATCACAAATTGGAGCATCAGTAATGGCTAAAATTAATAGCATTGAGATGCCAGAGTCTGTAGCTTATAGTAAGCTGTTCCTGTGTGATTGTAGTATCTAACTACTTTGCAAGTCATGCAAGAGTTGTTAGCTGATACTCTGAGTGCAGCTTCCTGGTTCTGGAAATGTTTTGAGCAATCTAAACTACGATGACACTTTTTCCTCTCGTTTCCCACTTCTTCTCTTCTGCTTGCAGGTACGGGAAACAACTAAAAACTGTGTAGTATGCTATGAAATCATGAGATAAATAAAGCTGAGCCAAACCCGCTAAAGAACATACAGGCAACTGTAACAAGACTCGAGACCGAGAGCATAGACATCCCGCTGATCCCGTGGCCTGAAGTACATCCCCCGGCAAGTCTTGCCCCTAGCACCATGACCAAACCTCCGATTGTGCCGCGTGCGGCTGAAACATCTACCCCGGTACCTAGTATTGTTGGCGGAACTGAGCGAACCAACACCCAGCTGCCAACAGCAATACCGGCAGCAAAATAGACCGAGTTTAGTGGGGCGGAAGGTTTCCTCGATTCGTAGCCAAACAACGAGTCCAGGGTTTGCCAAAAGTACGACCCTACTACCTCATATCCTGTCGAGACACCCACAGGATTTCCAGTCAAGACAAGCGAAGCAGCCTGGGCAGCTCCAATAAGAACACCTCCAAGGAGAGGGTGAAGAGGAACAGATGTACCTTTCGGTCCAAGAAATGTCACGAGGCTTATGACCACCAGGCAAAGCAGCTCGTACACCAGGACGGCGTTGTGGCCCTGAACACCATACATGCCGTAGACGGTGAGATCGGTGCCTGAAGGAATGCTGGCCTGCCTCGGACGGAGGTAGCCGGAGAATCGAGTATACAGGATGCCTCCTAGGATTCCGCCAGCCATGATATACCATCCGGAACGAATACCGGTGGCTAGCTGCACTAGTACAGTACCAGGGCACGCGCCCGTGAGGGTCATGCCTAGGCCAACCATACAACCACCGATTACGTTCCCGTCGTAGCGACTGAACAGCCCAAGTGATGAGCATGGCCGCGGTTTGGTAGTCGTTAAGCCAAGCTTGTTAAACGAAGCCAGCACGAGTCTACAACTGTCAGAGGATAATCTCAGGTATCTAGGAATACAAAGAACATTACTTACGCACTGCTGGCACTCGCTGCCATGAAAACTTTAAGCATATGGAAGTTTGTGAGTTGCATCTGTGAGATAATAACTGAGGGTGAGTATACGCCGGACGATGCCAGCGCAGCCCCAAAAAGGGCGCCAGCAGTTGAGGTCGTTAAGAAGTCCGTGGGCATGGTGAGAATGATGACAGACAGAATAGAGCGTTGAGAGATCGAATTGGTGTGACGAAAGGGTGTGCACGTTGAACTGATAATTGGAAATAATTAAAGGCTGCTTGAAATTACTGGTGGCGCGGCATGTCGGAATTATAGCGTGATTGATCGAAATCTAGTCCCCGGGGTCGCCGTCGAGGCGGTCGCCGGTCAACGCCCTCGTGCGATGACGCAGCGGTTCGCGCATGGACGTAAAATTCGCACCGGATCTGGGGTTCACTTGGAACATTCCGCGACGCATACATCCGCTACTGTATCACTTGATAACGAAAATACGAAGGCAAAGACAAAACCACGAAGGATCCAAGACGAGACTATGCACTTATCGCTCCGCAACCCGTCCATCGATCATATTCCGTATACCTGAAACTTATCCGTGCTTCGA
Organism: Didymella pomorum; assembly: GCA_022225945.1. Taxonomy (NCBI): domain Eukaryota; kingdom Fungi; phylum Ascomycota; class Dothideomycetes; order Pleosporales; family Didymellaceae; genus Didymella; species Didymella pomorum. The sequence continues at coordinate 9,329 of JAKJXN010000158.1, read as the reverse complement.
GCCGAAGACCAGCACGTGGCAATATATCGTAGCTGATCCGCATACACGGGAAGCTGTCGCAATTGACTCTGTCTTGGACTTTGATGCAGCCTGCAACAGCTTGCTACCGACACTGCCGACTCCCTCTTGTCCTTCATGAATGAGCACAAGTATTCGGTCACGCGAACCCTCGAGACTCATGTGCACGCCGATCACCTTACGGCCACTCCATACCTGCAACAGCAGCTTGTGCAGCGAGCAGCGTGGGGACAAGCAGTTCTCTCTTAGCAACATCGAGGCCTCCGTGCTGCACCTTGTGGGCCATACACCTGATCACACTGGCTATGTGATTGGAGAAAGCGTCTTTACTGGCGACTCAATCTTCAACCCCGACATCGGCTCGGCGCGCTGCGACATTTGGGGCGGCTCTGCGCAAGCGCTTTTTGGCTCCATGCAGAAGCTGCTTCTTCGCCACAGCATGACCGCCTGTACACCGGGCATGACTACCCGCCTGAAGGTTGTGCGTTATCGGAGCATGGTCAGAAGTGGAAGGCATTTTCAACGTGCCTGCGCTATACTTCTATAGCTGCTGCTCGGTAGGAAGGAGGAACATGTCTACCACTAGCGCCACTCTCTACGTAGCCTTGTAGGCTCCACTGGTAACCCTCGCGACTCTTGCCTGTATGCTCTGTAGCATGTTGAGCATCCTCCTATTGTACACCCTCCCCTTCATGCTGGTGTTCGATCATATCGTACATCATCTGTGGGAGCACGGTGTCTTTGTATATTTGCCGCAGGTCAAGGAGGCTGGCGCCCTAGTTGGACCTTTCTGAGGCAGCTGAGCGCGTTCACCGTCTTCGCTGCTTTCTGTATGATATTCTCTGTGTGCTCTTTGAAGCGCAGCGTCGCGTCTACTATTAGCCCAAGGTACATGCACGTTGCTTTATATTGTATCTCGCCCTATTTAGATTGAATTGGTGTCTTGGAGTTGATGCGTTTGCATGATCTTGTAAAGTGAGTGAGCTGGAACTTGTTCGGGCGATGACTGATGTGTGTGTGCTGGCCCAGCACTGTGCCTTCCTAAGGATTGTGCTTAGTGTCTTGCACGTCTGCTCTGTTTTCTTACCCCATGCCAAACGGCGACATCGTCTATGTAGCCCGTCGACATGGCTCCCAGTGTATCGACCTGACTTCTGATCACTAGATCGACCAGACCCACAGCCACCAGGCAGAGGTCGATAGCCGTGCGTGAGATCCTTTTTCGTATGTCATGGTTCCAGGAGGCAGTGTTTTATCCAGATTGAAGTCTTCTATGATCGCCAACAGCTCTGCAGACTCAGGGTCGGTGTGCCTCACATTTGCGCCTCCCCGCATAGGGTGGTGCAGGTTGAAGTCGCCAAGCAGGACCTGCTCATTGGACTGAAAGTTGTGCAGTACCGTGCGTACCTCCGTCAGTACGGTGCTGTCGCTCTTGCTGCGCCTCGCCCATCGTAGATGTTGTGTATGGTAAGGTGTTGTCTTTCCTGTCGATCGTCGCCGGACTCCATTGTGAGCGAGCAGATGTCCCTGCTCTGCTCCTTAAACCGCCACTTCCTGTAGTTTAATTTTTTCTTGATAAAGAAGCACACCTGGACGGGTCCTGCCTCTTCTTCTGCTGGGCAGCAGATTTGGAAGACTTGTTTCGCTGGATGGTGTGTTGTCGCCGCGAAGGGGTCCCTCCGTGGTTCCTGGATGGCCAGAATGTCGTACTCCTGGATCTTCGGGTCGCATAGCATGCTCATCATCACCATGTCTCTTGACTTGTGCACGTTGTACCTAAGTAGGCTTAGTATTATATGCCTCCTCCTGCATTGTTATCGCAGTCGGTTTCCCTGTGATGACTGCTGTGGTGCTGTGTTGGTCGGGCGCTGTTTCCAGTCGCCTCTAACGCTCTTCTGATGGGTATGACCTGCCGATGCGGTCTCTGACTCGCCCCTGCTTGCGTCGACGGGGTTTCCTGATCCGGTGGGTCGATTGTGGTCCCGGTATAAGTCCTCTTTTGTCCTCGTCCGGTTTGCGATCGATTCCTGGTGAGCTGCGTTGGTTGCGAAGCCGCAGCCGGTTGACTGGGTCTTCTCCTTTGGTCTGTAGACGTTGGTATATCAAGCTGCGCGTTTTATCCGGCCGTTTGCGAAATGCGATGGTAACGCGGTCACAGCTCGTATGCGGTCTTCGCTTTGGCCATCTCATCCTTCCTAGTCGGGCACTGGCGGCTCCATACTTCATGCTCGCCGCGGCAGACGGCATATTTCCTAGTTATGGTTTGTCCGACCCTCGATGGGCAGTCCCAGGTGTGTGCTCCTGCGCATAGTAGCCACATGCTGTTGCTGCCTTGCACTGGGTTCCTATGTGGCCGTATCTTTGGCACTTGAAGCACTGCTTCACTCGGCACTGCCGCTCGTATCGCTCGCACTGGAAGACCTCTCCCTGCCAGATCAGGCCCCCGTCGATGATCTTGTTGGCGTCCTCTGGCTTAGTGAACTCAATGGTGATGGTTGATGACGTCTTGGCAGACGCGTCTCTGGTCAGCCAGCTTATGTATCTTATCTCTGCGCGGGGTATGAACGGTTGGTTGTCCCGCAGAAGCTGTGCTCTGATCTCGTCGAGCTTGCTCATGTCCATCGTACTCGTGCGTATGCCGTGAGCCAGGACGCCGAACGTTGGGATCTGCACTGTAGTCCCACTGCCGATGCGGTGAGCCCAGTCGTCCGCGAACTGTCGCAGCGCCTCGACTTCGTTGCTGCTTCTGTCTTGATGCTCAGGTCTCCGCTCTTTAGCTGGTTAGATGAGACAATCTTCACGCTTGCTATATTTTCGTTTCCGCTCTGCTCGATAACACGCTGGACATGCAACTTGTGATTACTAGGGTTCATAGCCCTCAGGTTCTGTACGGTGAGCGGGTCTCTGATATTCATGATGACCTCTCGCTGTGTCTGCGCAGATGGTGTTTTGACGCTTTGTGCATTGTATGTAGCTGCTAGTGGGATGCCCCTGGCTGTCGCTGTAGCGTGGCTTATAGGTTCGTTCACCTGCTCTTGTGGTCTCTTGTTCCTGATCTCTCTCACAATCTCCAGCGTCGCTCTACCCACCTCTGTGGCATCGCCGGCCGCGGCCCTCGCCTCTTCTGCCGTGTTGCCATCCTGTTGTATGTTCGCTGCTGACTGTTGAACGGGTTCTACAGAGTTCCTGAGTTGACACCTAATTAATTCGAGAGCCTGCGTCGTGGGTTCTGCTGTGACCTCGGCCTCGGTTTCGGCGATGCGGGGGGTGCTGCATCTTCCGGACGAACACCAGTGAGCCGCGAATGCTGTCGCTGACGATGTCTGTCGGCATGGACTGGCTGTCGGTGTGCTCGGTGAGGTGCTGTACGTCGTGGAGAAAAGTGCTGAGGCATGTAGCGTGCTCGCGAATTGGGCTTGGTCAGATCGATCGCCGAGGCCAAGGTGTCGCTCTAACGCCCCAGAAGCAGTGGGCGCCCCTCCTGAGTGCTGGCTACTCGAATGGCATCTCTAGTAGACGTCTGCGTGCGATAAACTGCGGTGATTCCCAAAGAACTGAAATTCTCGCTATTGTCGTGTCTTCTGAGATAGCTAGCTGCCCCACATCTTGTGTGTCAACGGATTGCCAAGCCTTCAGTCTAGAGATACACCACTGTTTGGCGCCAAGGCCGCCTTCCTAGAGGACCGTGCGGTGAGACAAGATTCGGAAACCGATTTCGGGCAGCACCATAGTGAACGTGTTCCGCAAGCGTAGTGCCAAAAACATCCCATGATCAACAGCCTTTGACTCTGACGTCATGGGTTGATTAGTAAAGCCCGACGCGTTCCAGCTATAGCCAAGCGTGGCGGAAGTAAACTTGGCGACGCAACATGGGGAATCACAGTCTCGGCTCCGTGCGCGCAATACGAAATTCTCTTTGGATTTCAACTCTGGTGCCCTTGTTATGATCGCTCTATGCCATCTGAAGAGATGTCACTCTCTACCCGACCTGCCTCGTTGGCTTGCCTGGAATGCCGTAGAGTTCATCTGAGATGCGACGGAATTAGGCCCGCATGTGCGCGCTGCGTGTCTCGCGACTTGCAGTGCAATTACACAACCTCAAAGCGTGGCCGTCGACGAGGCAGGCACCGAGTCAACGAGCTGGTCGACGCTCACGACATCCCGTCACCATCGTCTCAACTATCCCCTACATCGCAATGGGTCTCAGATCCCAGCCTGGAAACACGTCAAACGAGGGCGTCTGTCAACTCAGTTGACCGTGTGGCAAATTCCACTCCGTCAGAGACCTCATTGCTACCACAGGTGCCAAATGGGCCAAGCACTCAACAGACGGAGATTACCCGGCAATGGATTGACGACGAGTGGCTTGTCAACCTCTACTACCTCAATTTCCATCCCAACCATCCGATCCTGGTGCCGAAAAACATGTACTGGAAGCGCGATTATCCCTGGTATCTCAAGGCCGTGGTTGAGTTCATAGGGGGCCATTTCTCGCAAGGAGCCACTTTTCGTGCGTTACAAGAAGACGTTAGAAAGGAACTTGAGCGAGACGGGTGCAGCGCGGCTGCTATTATACAAGCTCGCCTTCTTTACGCCACCGTGCTCCTTGCTTCAAATGAAAGTCAGTCATGTCAACGGTTGCTTTCCTACGCAGTTGATGCTGCAATAGGGTTGGGTCTCCACTGCCGCGGATTCGCCATAGCGCACGCGAATGGCCAACTGGAAGAAGAAGAGAGTTTGCGGAGGACTTGGTACGAGCTATACGTGCTGGACGGGTGTGTTGCCGCATCTCAACGCGGTGCAATCTTCAGAACATACACTGTCAACGCAGATGTCCTACTACCCTGCGAAGATAAAGCTTACGACAACGGAATGGCCATGTCTACATTACACTCCAGGAACGACTTCGAAAGGAGTGCGTTCGTAGACGAGGAGGTTGTCTTCTCTTCTTTCTGCTATCGGATTGAGGCCGCACGTCTTCTCGGACGAGTTTTGACCATCACCGGGAGACACGGTGTCCAGAGGGAACAGGTCCAGGCTATAGACAACGCATTAGTCGCGTTCTTGCACCATTTGCCTCCTTCGAAAAGGGAAACGGAAATCGTTAAAGTGCCAAATGACACAGACGTACTCATCCTTCAGACACATATGATCATCCAGTACGCCACTATCCTCCTGCATTTTCCAAGGAGCGATCTGATGTCTCTTGGTCCACTCGCAGCCGACATATCAGGAAGCAGCACAAGCAAATTTGTTTGTCCTTGCACACGACAGCAGGTGCACTCTGTGAAGGCAATAGATGCCTCTAGAGCGATCTCAATGCTCGCCACGTTTCGAGTACCTATTCAGAGACACACCGCGTTGTCCATATATCCATTGGTCATGTGCGCTATGGTCCAGCTATCTTTGTGCAGATCTGACAGGGATATTCCAGAACATCTGGAACATCACTGGGATTGCATAAAGCTCATTCTGGGAGTGCTCAAATCCATGGGCCAATATTGGTCAACTGCGCAGCTGCTTCATCGTGCGTTGAAGACGAGGGCTCTAAGACAGTTTCAGAATGCACAGAATAACGCGGTAGATTCAGCACAACAAGAGAGCTCCACGGTTGATGCTACAACAGCTCTTGTGCAAGCTACCAATGGAGGCGAGATCCGCGTGGAAGACACAATTCAGCCTGCGTTCAACGAATTCATGAACTTGGATGAGTTCACGAGTCTCGACAATGGGTATTTCTGTTTTTGAATCGTAGGGAAGGTGCACAATAACCTTGTATGGACCATAAATCCTCGTAATATCTTCGATAGGAGAGGGATGCCCAATGGCCTCGCAGTGATACTGCCGCATAATACATTTGTTTGCTTCGGCAGTGACTCATCTGTAGGAAGAGTACAGTCGACACGAAAAGCACGCGTGTAGCTGTTGGTCTCCGTTCCTGCGGAGACAGCTGGAGAACCGAGGATATAGGATACCTCCAAGGATTCCGCCAGCCATGATGTAGCGGATACCGTTGCTGAGCTGGACAGGTACGGTTCCAGGGCACGCTCCTGTGAGGGCCATGCTCAAGCCGATCATACTGCCACGAAGCATGTTTCCATCGTACTGACTGAACAGAGCTAGTGAATCCTGGTTTTGTCTTGAATAAACTAAATCTGTTGAACGATTCCAAGATGAGACTGCCAGTGCCAGAAACTACGATCTCACGCACCTACAAACACCAGATACCGATTCATTTACGCTCAACTGGCACTTGCTGCCATAAACGCTTTGAGCATATAGAAAGTTGGCGAATTGCATCTGTGAGATAATAACCAAGGGCAAGTATACGCCAGACAATGCCAGCGTAGCCCTAAAATGAGCGCCTGCGGATAAGGTCGCTAAGAAGTCCATGAGCATGGTGGAAATGATGGCAGACAAGACAGAGTGTTGAGGGACGGAACTGGTGTGACGAGCGCCTGCCCGGGTGAGTCGTGGCAGGCATCCATCAGAGAGGCATGCAGATCAGCGAAGACGTCCACTCGAGAAATTATCCATGTCTAGTCAGGTGCCAGCGCGCCGCTACTCATTTGTCCGCTGTACGCGCCCAGAAGTAGGCGCACAGCGTCCGCCGAGTCCAGCGAGCCAGAGCATCTTTAATTCAACCTTGGACCTTGGGTCGACTCGACGCTGCATTCCACACACGCCCTGCACCGGCGCCGCCTAGCAATGGGTTCCTGCGTCCAGCCGTCCACGCAAGTGCCGCTCGCAGCACGCAGCAGCAGCACCGGCAGCAGCTGGGTGCCGTCCGCGTGCACATCAGAGATGAAACTGTGTCGATGTTCGAGGCGCTGGACGGCTGTCTGATGTCCCTATTGGCCAGTCAACACCGGCCGCTAGCCTTAGCAGCCTGCATGTGCGGTCCTCTGCGTGCGACACTCGAAATGACTTGCCTGTGTCGGACGTTGGTATCGACAAGTTCGTTATTGATAAAGCCTCTCGAAATTATTGGCGGCGCAGCTCGGGGTACTGAAGCAGTAGATCGGACTCTGGTTCCCGAGATCGCCGTGAGGAAAGTCGCCGTTGAGAAGGTCGCCGACCAAGCCCATCCACAATGACGCACATGTTTGCCGTAATGATGTCAGACGTGTGTTTGTTCCAGACTGTACATGGAACTTCTAGCAATGCATACTGCGCCACTTCTATTCCAGTAACGAATTTTCAAAGACGGAGGTGGAGCTTCACGGATTAAGAGGACTATCTTCCTATTCTACTCGCAAATCTTTTGCCAACCATGTCGAACGCACCTGAGATCCACCCACATTTCGAGCCGAAGACTAGTACATGGCAATACGTCGTTGCCGATCCGCACACTCGCAAAGCCGTCGTAATTGACTCTGTTCTGGACTACGATGCAGCATCCAACAGTCTTAGTACAGACACAGCCGACTCGCTCCTGGCTTTCATCAGTCACCACCAGTACACGATCACAAAGATTCTCGAAACCCATGTGCACGCAGATCATCTTACAGCCTCTCGATACCTGCAGAAGCAACTTGTGCAGCGTGGGCAACTACGGGCAGATGTCTGTATCGGCAAGAGGGTCCGCCATGTGCAGTCTACTTTGGCGGCGCGCTACAACATAGACTCATCTGAGTTAGACTCTGCGTTCGACTATTTGTTCGATGACGACGAAGAATTTCAAATCGGCGATATTGGAGCCTCCGTCTTACACCTTCCCGGTCACACACCCGATCACATTGGTTACCTTATTGGCAAAAGCGTTTTTACGGGCGACTCCATATTCAACCCTGATGTTGGATCAGCCCGGTGCGACTTCCCTGGGGGTTCCTCGCATGCGCTCTACGATTCGATGCAGAAGCTACTTTCTCTGCCGCAAGACTTTCGTCTCTATACAGGGCACGACTACCCGCCTGAAGCGCGTGAGCCGTCGGAGCATGGCAAGACGTGGAAAGCCTTCACGACGGTTCAAGAACAGAGCCACTCGAACAAGCACGTCAGAAACGGTGTCTCGCAGCACGAGTTTGTCAAATGGAGGACAGAAAGAGATGCGGCGCTCGCCGAACCACGCTTGCTTCACCAATCGCTCCAAGTCAATATCCGTGGTGGTCACTTGCCGCAAAGAACAGGTGACGGTTTCCATTTTTTAATGGTACCACTGAAGGTCCCTAAGTCTCTAATCTAACTTGTTGCTGCCTTGGCAGTAGTAGGCGTGGTGAGCAACACATGTACTTCTTCGTACTCTTCTGGTCGTTTGTATTTTTGAGTCCAAGGAAATTCCGTAAAGGCCGGCTGTAGGAGTTGTCAATCCGCGTCCGTGTATGTAGGCAACAATGCAACATAAAAGTTAAACACCCTTCACGTATTGCGGACAAAAGGAACACATGTAAACATTGAGCGATCGAACAGCTGCCTTGAATGTCAAACCGACCAATTAATCAGAAAACCTAAGAGTACATATACTTGCGACATGGTAGCTTCTCGTTGGATGTCTTGTCGTTCCGTGAGCCTATACCGATTCAATCTATGGACATCCTCGAAGATCCAGCATTTACATGTATCCTAGGAAATTTAACGTTTCTGAAACACCGATCGAGTGGAAGAGAGTAATTAAGCAGGTGCGGATGTGAGTCGTTGACCTTGGTGGAATGCTGTCTTCCGGATACAGCTCTGCAAACCTTTAGAAGGTCCGGGATAAGATTCACGCTAGCCGCTCCCGTTACATTTCGAAAGTAACAACACAAACCCCGCAACCAACCCCCCGCTCCTTAGAACCGGTTCTGGGCCGCACCCCGCCCCACTACGGCCAGGCATTCGTGCAAAAATGATCGCTAGCGTGAGAGCGCTCTTGACTTTAATCTGAGACCTTGGAGCGTAGACCTTTCACTGGTAACGCGATGATTTCCCATCTTACATTAACGTGTTTTATAAGCGAGTGAGCCGTACAAGCGAGTGAGCCACCCCACCAATTTCCTGTACCCTCTACACTTGTATCAACTATGAATCTACCAAATCTACCTCAAAACACCTCAGATGAGGCTGATATATATCTTGCGATATCAGCTCTTAATACAGACCAAATTAAGACTGAGAGGCGTGCTGCAGGCACGTTTGGGGTCTCTCGCGCAACGCTCCACCGCCGACGCGTTGGCACGCTTGCCCGACGCGATTGCCAGCCCAACTCAAAAAAGCTGACCCAGCTAGAAGAGGAGGTGATTGTCAAACATATACTTGACCTTGACTCACGTGGATTTGCACCTACGTACGCGGCCGTACGCGACATGGCTGATAGACTGCTGGCTGCGCGCGGC
>JAKJXN010000157.1:0-12679 GCA_022225945.1 Didymella pomorum | reverse complement strand
CTGTGTACTCAAAATGACCATACCGCGTTCGAAACGCAGTCTTCCACTCATCCCCCTCCTTAATTCTAATCCTATGATAAGCGTCCCTTATGTCTAGCTTGGTATACACCTTAGCTTGAGCCAGTCGCTCTAAGGATTCAGCAATAAGGGGAAGTGGGTGTCTGTTCTTCACAGTGATCTTGTTCAGACCCCGGAAGTCCACGCATAGCCTTAGGCTGCCATCTTTCTTTTTTGCAAAGAGGATAGGTGCCCCTGCTGGGGACCTAGAACGCTGAATCCAACCTCTTGCCATGAAGTCGGCTAGGTACTTCCTGAGCACCACCAGTTCAGCTTCTGACAGCCCATACAATGGTTGGTAGGGTGGAGAGGTGCCTTCCGTCAAATGGATGGCCAGATCGTTCGAGGTGTGCGGAGGAAGGTCCTTTGAGTCATTCTCCGATGCTACATCCTCGAAACCTGCGTACTGTGGGGGAAGTGTAGGCGTTTCGGGTGAATATGACCCAGAATGGCTCACAAAGCCCACAAGACACGCATAAACGTCCGATCTTGGATCACGCATGGTCCGATCGAACTCTTCGGCGTCTTCAGCAGCCACGTGCTTAAAAGTCGCCTCTTCCTTTGCCTTTACGCCGCGAAACAATAGTCGTCGGCTGGCATAGTTGACCTTTGGTTGACACATGTCAATCCACGGGAGACCAAGATAAATCTTGTATCTCTGAAGGTCTGTAACTACAAACGGCACATTGCAGGTGTCTTTGCGACCACGCGAGTCCGTAACCGTAGTTCTAACAATAGTAGTCCCATATACTGGAATACTACTACCGTTTACCCCCTCTGCCAACAGGCTTGGTAGGGGATCAACTTGGAGTCTCTGCTCCTTTGCTACTATTGCAGATAGCAGGTTTAGTTGGGAACCTCCGTCCAGTAAGGCCTCAATTGGTCCAGACGACCCTACCGTGGTCTGCACAGTAAGCAGGCGCACTGGTTTTGGGTACAGAGCAGCATGAAGTGTGCCAAGATCCTTGCTCTCCTTAAGGTGAGCAATATGGGCCAGAAGGCATGGATCTACTCCTTCCGACCCTTGCAGTTTCCCATGTCCTGCCCAATTGTAGGCTTCTTGGACTTTTCTGGGTTTGGGCAATTAGGGCGGATATGTCCAGCTTCCCCGCACCCGTAACAGGTTACTGCGGAGGAGACAGGCTTTGGCCGAGTCCTCCTAGGCCGCTTTGGGCCATTATGGGCTGGACTCACTTCCTTTGCTCTCTTCGGGGTTTCTTTGAATCCCCCATCGCCCTTGGGCCCCTTTTTGGTTTTCCCTTGGTGCTTGGCAGGTAGAATCTCCTGCTCGACCTTTGGGCGGCCTCTCTGGCGATGTACCAGGTTAGCAATCTCTTCAACCTGGGTGAGCGTCATACGACGGTCCTCAGGATACATGAAGAGTTGCTTCTGTATATCGTCAGGCAACGCATGCACAAACCCCATCACTTGGAGCTCTGGCCCATGCGTATTGCCTAACTCTTCCCAGTAGGGCCTCATGTAATCCAACAACTCTGTTGGTGTACTATGAGGGAGCATGCGGGCTCGATTTAGAGCCTCGTATGCCTTCTGCCTTCTCTCCGACTGGGTTCCAAGGGAGCCTAGCATAACAGCTTTCATGGCATCCCACGTAGGAGACCACAGAGGGAGAGCCCGGCGTTGATCGGCGCAATACGCTGACCAGAGGCTCTTCATAGTCTTCTGAGAGGTATTGAGCACCAAAATCAACCTTCTGCAATTCCTGGGGGAAGTTAGCAGGCAATCTTTCAAAATAGCGCTCACAATCCCTCCTCCAGCAGTTGTAGTCTGCGCGGTTACGCTTAGAGAACACGTGTGGCGGTTCAGGGCGCGGTAGACCTGAAGTAGGCACAGCTGGAGTGGTGTAGGGGCCAACAGCGTTAACTTGAGCCGCCTGTAGGGCATTTGGCTCTCCTGCAAGGTATCTGGCTTGGACTTCTCGAAGTCGGGCGACTTTTTCCAGTTTTGTCGCCCTTGCGTGCCATGCCTCCAGCTCTTGCAGCTCTCGATCTAATTCATCCTCCACTGGGTCGTTATGGGCTGTAGGGGCCCGTTGCGGCGCATTCGACCGCGTTCCGGCTCGTTGGGGATCTGTTCGAGTCTCGTTCGATGCATCACTGGAGATTGCATCTCGCGTGGCCCTTGATGTTGAGGCCTGGGCCTCCAAGGCTCTTGACGTGAAAGGATAGTCCGTTGCCGTCGTTCCTTGAGCGTCCGGCGATCCTGGGGTCAGCTCCACTGCCTCAGGGCTCGTCCGCGCGCTCATCGTCGTGTGCTCCAACCTTCTCTCCCAGGTGGGGAGCGAACAGAATGTCAGGAACTGTAGCAGGTATCACTGGGACAGAGGGTAGCAACACAAGTTCAAATAGTATGGGCAGCCACAGTATCCATAGATTGACTGTAGACTGTTCGCTGCCAGGCAGCAGAACAGCGGGAAGCTGGTTATATCCCCCCTCGTAGCCCCGCACGCGGCCTACATAGCCTAGAACGTCTACTGAGGCTGACACTAACCACCTCATGAACATTCGTGCAGTAGAACGCGTGTCAGCCTTTCCATCTCTACTAATAGGACTAGAACTACTAGAGGTAGTAGGATAATAACCCGTTCTTGTTGTTATAGTCGTATAAGCAGAGATAGACAGCTAATAACGCTAAGATAACTGGAATAGTTAACTAATGCTATACACCTCATTTATATGGGGATAGCGGGTGTCAGGACTTTCCTCCACACAGGCTTGCGTCAGTAAGTTTGTTCCAGACTTACTAACGCACCTCTGTGCGTAGTTAGCCTTTGTTTCTTTGTTTCCTTCTCTTTGTTTCCTTTTCTTTGTTTGTTTCACTCTTTTGTTTGTTTCACTTGTGCAGAGGCTCCCTGCCTACTATAAATAGGCAGCTACCTCTACACCTTAGATAGCTCTCTGTCTGCTATTTTGTCTTTCGCTAAATTTAACTATTAACCAGATTGCTATCTTTTGTGCTTGTGATGTTAGCCTCACACAATAGCAGACCTCTCACAGCTAAATTTTTTTTAGCTACTCTCTGCTGGCTTTACAGCCTTAGTTAAGCTTTGTAGGGCCTACATCGCTTAAGGTTTGCACAGAAGAAAACAGTTTTATGGCTGATATAGATCCCATCCGCCAACTAGGATAAGAGGGCCTCTATTTAAGTACATCAAGCCCTAATAGCCGTACAACGTGTTCAGCGCTATCGCCCCTGCCTGCATCACCAGGCAGGATGCCAGCTTATTAATAGCTAAAGAGGGCAGAATTTTTTTTCTAACAGGCTTATAGCGTGCCCTAAGTCTTCCCCTTGTCCAAGCATAGTGTAAGACACCTACTTAATGCCAGCCTATGTGGCCAAAGAGAGCAGATCTTGTTTCTAAAAGTCTTACAGCGTGCCCTAAGACTACTCCCTTCTAAACACTTCTAAGGTATATTTGCTTCCTTGTCTCTTTAACTAACCTTTGTCTTGCAACAAACGCAGCACTATCTAGCCTCTTTACCCCCTTCACTTGCTTTGTTCCACTGCTTTAACGCCTTTATTCTAGCGCTTTGTGTGTTTTCTTCTTTCACTTAAGACATGGTGTTTCACCTGTCTACCCAGCTACTATTTCAAACAGGCACCAGCTGCTCTGCCGCTCAACCAGCAAATTATTTACCCACCAACCAACCAACTAACCAACCAACTAACCAATTTACTACGCAACAACTTCTTCACCAAAAGAAAAGCCATGGCTAGCCTCTCTGACAACGAAGATGGGCGATCGGGTGTCCACAAGTCCACCAGTCAACACTCTATCCGTGATAAGGTCCGCGACATCTCCTTCCAGGCTCGTTAAAAGGTCGCTGCCAACCCTAAGTTAGTACTTAGATCTCGCGTTTCTAATTAACAGATGTCTCACTTAGAAGACCCCACTCAACCATTAGATTAGGATACTTCAACGCCAGTGCCACTACCTAAGTTCAGGTCCACTCAAGGAGCAACCTGCTAGGTCCTAACAACAGTTAAGCTAGATTCACCTAACCCCTTAGAGTCCTTAGGAAACCTTATTAACCTTCCTAAAAGCCTACTTTTGCTAAACAATGCCACACCTTTAGAGCTATTGCAACACATTGCTGAAGAGACGAACTTAGAGTCGCACTTCAACTAGATTCACAACCTAGCAGATATTTCTACTAATAAGCCCATAGCACTTCTTTCCCTTAGCTATACAGACCTTGCAGTACTCTCAGCAACTCTCTTAGGCACATCTTTTAAGTACGTCTATCATATTAACAATGCTCTTATGCAAGCCATAGAATAGAAGGAGGCCGCTAAAACTGCCTCTAATACTAATCAGGTTCTAACAAAGCGCGCAGACAACATCACTGCCAAGCGCAATAAGCTAGCCAAGGAACAGGGCAAACTCGCCATAGACTATAAGAAACTCGCCACTGCTTATAAGGACCTACAAAACAAGTATAATGCAGTTACTAGCGCAAAACTCTAGCAGACACTAAAGTACCCTTTTGCGAACTTGCAGGGCCTCTCTGCACACGCCGACACCCTCAGCAACGTCAAGGTTGGCCCTACTATACTTAACTGTGCAGACCGCAGGAACAACGCACCCTAAGTTATAGACTAGTTCCAGGCGTTAATTTAGACTGTCCTAGCACTAACAACCCCCGCTTAGACCGCCTTAGCAGCCCTAGTAACTACTATGCTCTAGCATGCTTTTAATTTCCTGCGCAAGCTAGACTAATATACTAAAAATCTTAACTGCAGCATAAAAAAGCCTAAGAAATTCTCATCTAGTAAGGACGCACTCTAGACTTAGATCTTTAACTGCTTGCACTACCTTAAGGCCAACAGGAAGAACTACTAATATAATAAAGACTATGTGGACTTTTTAGTGTTTTACACTAATTACCTAGCGCGACAGCTGCTCCTAGACGCCTCTAGGCTTAAGTGCGTTTATGACAATCCTTTTAACGTGCTTACCCGCTTGTGGCAAGTTTATGGGGAAGCAGACACCTATAGTGCTGCTAAGCAGGCCTTTAAAGCATTTACATTTCCCTGCTTTAGGACCACAGATATCCCTAATGCTGCTGCGGCTTTTGTAGTCTTTTAGACTCAGATAGAACGCTTTGCGCTACAACTGCAGTAGAGCCCAGATACTTATTTCTTCCAACTGCAGGCTAAGCTCCCCATGTTTGCACGGGGTCCAATAGCTACTGTTTCATGCAAACGATTACTGGTTGGACTTAATCAGTACTACGACCAACTGGCCACCTTCATGTCTAATTATTCTAACATGCCTTAGAAGGAACGTGTACCTGATACTAAGCCCATGAGCCTGCTAAACCGCACTCGGCGCTAACAAGACAACGGCAGCGACGCTTCTACTAATTAAGGTGCCATAGCCAGCGTAAAGGGTTCGACCCTATTTACCTCTAATACAGTCACCTGTTATAACTGCGGAGGCAAGGGTCACAAGGCTGACTAGTGTTCCTTACCTAAAAAGCCAAGGGCTAACAACACGGTTTCCAAAGAGACTCCCAAGGTCACTACTAACGGTCCAAAGCCTGGAAATATTCAGAATCGCCACATCACCACAGGCCCAGACAACTACGACAAAGACAACGAGTTCAACTAGGACAAGTTAGATAAGGAGTCAGGAAACTAGACCCCCTAGGCCACAGTTACAGCCTAGGGCCCCCTCTAAATGTGCACAGGTCCCCATTTGTTCCTTACCTTAGCCGTTCAGACGCCGCTGTTGCACTTCAGCAGACACAGACTAATTAGCAGGTGCTAGCTTAGGAAGTTCCCTAGAACTAACTTGCTTTCCTGTCCTTTGTGGGGAGCAACCTTAGTACGCCGCATAGAGCCCGCACACTAGCAGACAACAGAGCAGATGCTAGTTTTATATCTTAACGCTTTCTTAAGACAACTAAAGCGCTTTAAATAATACCCTTAGCCTCCCCTATCGCCTGCGAAGCCTACGACGGCGAACCACGCGAACAGATTATAGAACGCGTGGAGTTTTACCTCAAGATTGGTACACATCTAGAACACACTCACGCCTACGTTATTGAATCTTGCGGGTCTTTTGACCTTATATTAGGATTTCAGTGGCACGCAATCCACAATCCAGACATTTCGTGGCAGGACAAGACAATCACATTCCCAGACAAATTTTGCCAACGCCATTGCTACACCACAGATTCAGTTCCCCAGATCCTCTGCAATGGGTCCAACCAGGCGCACCCTACCTCACAGAACTCAGCGCCTAGTTCAGACAGCTCCCTTTCTAGGACCACCGCCCAACCTAAGCCAGAATTAGACATAGACATCAAGATCGTCTCCTTCCAGTCTGCACAGCTCTTCGCCAAGCAGCGGGAGAATCAGGTATTCCTTCTTCGCCACGCTATTACTAAAGAAGACTACAACAAGTTCTTTAAGCCCTCAGAAGACCTACCGCTCAACACGCTCCTGTCCCCTAAGGAGATAGTAGAATACGCTGATTGCTTGCCTACCTTTAACCGCGATGCAGCCTAGAAGTTACTAGATCACAGGCCCTTTAACCACAAAATTAAGCTTATCCCAGGGATAGACCCTCCTAACATTAGGCCTCGTCTATTCTTAGGACAACAGGCTAAAGCTATCAAACAGTACATTAAAGACAACGAAGCCCGCAGGTTTATCAAACGAACTAGCTCACCAGCGCAAAACAATCTCCTCATTGTAGCCAAGCCAGGTAGCGGGCTGCAGGTGTGTGTCGACTATCGCCAGCTCAACAATGTCACTATCAAGGATCGGCACCCCATCCCATTCTTTTGCAAGACCCTGTTGCAGCTAAACAGGGCGAAGATATTTTCTAAATTTAACATTATTCACGCCTTCCATCGTATTTGCATCAAGCCTAGCTCAGAATAGCTTACCGCATTCTCTACTTGCAAAGGGACATACTAATACAAGGTAATGCCGTTTAGTCTCTGCAACGCACCCGCTACATTTCAAAGGGCTATTAATAATGCGCTGTTTAAGTACCTTAACTAGTTCTATATAGTATACTTAGACAACGTCCTGGTTTACTCTTAATCACTTAAGGAACACTAGCAGCACGTTCGCCAGGTGCTTTAACGCCTTAAGGATCGCGGGTTCTACGTTAATCCCAAGAAATCTGAGTTTCACAAGACCAAGGTTAAGTTCCTTAGCATAGTAATCACAACTAATAGCGTTCAAATAGACCCAGCTAAGATCCACGCTATTCAAGACTAGGCCATGCCTACCACAATTCCTAAGATCCTCTCATTCCTCAGCTTCACTAGCTTCTACCAACAGTTCATTAGGGGGTATTCTTCCATCGCCCTGCCGCTAACCACAGCTGTTAAATCCAAAGTTGTTAAGAGACTGCACAAGAAGGACCCAACTAAGACTACACGCAAAGTCTAGTATAAGAAGTTCAAGCCCACAGAGGAGCACTACCAGGCTTTTGCTAACCTTAAGGCTGCCTTTTAGGAAGATATTATCTTGCAGCACTTTAATCCCTAGGAGCCACTATATGTCTTTACAGACGCTTCTAGCTAGGCGTCTAGGGGTGTCCTCAAACAACTAAATGCAGACAGCAACCTACAGCTAGTTGCATTCTTCTTAAAGAAACATACACCAGCAGAGTGCAATTACAACATTTACAACCTAGAGTTGCTTGCTATTATTCGCGCTTTTAAGGAATAGGAACCAGAGCTTATGGGTTCAGACAAGCTAGTCCATGTTATCACTAATCACAAAAACCTCAAGACCTTTATATAGACCAAGAAGCTCAACCGCTGTTAGGCTTAATAGTCCCTGTTCCTGTCCTAGTTCAACTTCAAAATCGCCTATGCACCTAGTAATACAAATAGAGAGGCTAACGCTCTTAGTTAATAGGCTTAGGACATCCCCACAGACGCAACAGATAAGCGGCTCACTAACAATCATGCTATTATACTAGCGCCTAAGAATCTTAACCTAGGCATTGCTCTGCTGCTTAGTGCCACGATCCGAGCTCTGTTACTTATATTAATAGAAGAAGCACATAACGTTGTCTACCTGCGCAAAACTTTACTAGACAACAAGGAAGACACAATAATTAATAACATCAACAGCAACCTTCAGCCTAAGTTACCACCATACAAAGAAGACCCAAGGACCACAGACAGCATGCTTAGTAATGCTTACAGAAACAACCTAGCCGCCAGCAAGATTTTTGAAGCACTCAACAGTCAACACACGCAATTACCCTCTTAGTTCAAGAAGAATAGGTACTACATCTCACTCGCAAATTGCTCCACAATAGGCCAAGGCTCAGCACAGCGAATTCTAATTAACCGCACCCGCCTGTACGTGCCACCTAATGCACGTCTTCAACATCGCATATTCAAGCTTTGTCACAATCATGAGATCGCCAGGCACAAGGGCCCACGTGCAACATTTTACATGATGCTCAATCACTACTACTAGCCGAAGATGGCGCAGTCCATCAAAAAGTACTGCCAATCCTGCGCTATGTGCAAACGCACGTCTGCCCCGCGCGATGGCTATAATGGGTATCTCAAGTCACTGCCCATTCCAAACGCTAAGTGGACCAATATTTCAGTCGACTATATACAGGATCTGCCAGCGTCTAAGCTAGACGGCTAGACCTACCGCAACCTGCTTGTAGTTGTGGATTGCCTCACGAAGAGGCGTTACTTCTTTCCCTTAGTTAGACGCTCAGCCACCAAGTTCGCGCATCACTTTATGCACATTTTCCAGCTTTATGGTCTCCCTAATAACATAGTCTCAGACAGGGGCACCAGCTTTGTTAATTAATTCTAGAAACAGGTTTGCGAACGGCTGCAAATCACTGCAAAGCTGTCTACAGCCAGGCACCCATAAACTAACGGCTAAACAGAACGCGCGAACCAGGACTTAGAGACATATCTGCGCAAATACGTTAACTACACGCAGGACAATTAGGCTGCCTGGTTACATGTTGCTAAGTTTCAAGCAAACGATACAGTCAATTCATTGACAGGCCTCACTCCATTCTTCGCCGACCTAGGGTATCACCCCTAGAGCGGCATTCATCCAGCGGACCAATGCTCTGTGGCCACTGACCTCCTAAGGGAAGCTCGCGACCAGGTTATGCGTGCGGACGAGCTAATCGCTACTTACAACAACCTAATCGAATATCTTAAAATACAGCTCACTTAGGCACAGCAGGAGCATCAAGCGCAAGCCAATGCAGCCCGCCAGCAAATCCCCCTATACACAATTGGTGACCGCGTGTGGATCTCAACACGCAACTAGACAACTAACCGGCCATCCAAGAAGCTTAACCACAAATTCGCCAGGCCTTTTCCTATTACTTAAATTATCCACAACAGTGCAGCGTACAGCATAGAGCTTCCCCTAGACATAGTTGCAAAAGGAGTCTTTCTAGTATTTCACCCAAATCTGCTCCAAAAAGCAGATCAAGACCAGCTCCTAGATCAGGCACCTCTAATCCCAGAACCCATTAATATGGTCAACACCAACAGGGAAACGTCCACTAAGTAGTACGTTAATAAGTTCATTAATTGCAAGAAGCGCAAGGGCACCTAGCAATACCTCGTCAAGTGGCAAGGCGACCCTAAGGCTACCTAGGAACCCGCAGAAGGCCTGTTGCAGCACTATAATGCCCGACTATACCACTACCTTCACCCAGATAAAACAAAACCTAACGGGTTCAGGATGCCAGCAAACTAGCGTCCTCGCACAGAGGACCTTCAAGACCGCGCCTCTAAGGGAGAAGACTCTGAAAGCAATAACGCGTAGAACAAGCCAACAGCCACAACCTAACAAACACGCAGCAGTTGTTGCCACACCTAAAGGCGCTGCCCAGTACCACCAACGCGCTAAACTGCGCTAACCACAAGCCAATAAGTCAAGGCCTACCCATCCACGTCTCCAGGATACCTCTCTTCTTACATATGCTACAAACAACACAGGGGATAATTCTTGCGTCGCAGGGTTTGTGCAGCAGAAAAAATCTCAGAGGTTGGTTTTTTGTATGGGAATCCGGGGAGACATGCGCAGCCTCATACAAACCATAAAACCCCATTCCACTCTGCCACTCACGTACCACTCGCCTTCACCTCCGCCTCCGCCTCCGCCTCCACCTCCGCCTCCACCTCCACCTCCGCCTCCGCCTCCGCACCTTCACCGCCACCTAGGGCTCTACTTTCCTTTGTACGCTTGAGAGACCTTCGCTTATTCGTAGGGGGGGCACGTGTCAGGACTTTCCTCCACACAGGCTTGCGTCAGTAAGTTTGTTCCAGACTTACTGACGCACCTCTGTGCGTAGTTAGCCTTTGTTTCTTTGTTTCCTTCTCTTTGTTTCCTTTTCTTTGTTTGTTTCACTCTTTTGTTTGTTTCACTTGTGCAGAGGCTCCCTGCCTACTATAAATAGGCAGCTACCTCCACACCTTAGATAGCTCTCTGTCTGCTATTTTGTCTTTCGCTGAATTCAACTATCAACCAGATCGCTATCTTTTGTGCTCGTGATGTCAGCCTCACAGCGGGACTGTTAGAGATGTTGTTGCTCTACTGCCCGCTCCTGCATCTGCAGTATTGTGTTCTGCATTATTATCTTCTGCTGCTGCCTCATCAACTTCAGCATAACAGCAGTATCGTTACTGTCTAAGGAGGAGGACAGGGAGCAACCCTTCTTCTTCCTTCTACTGCCTATTGCCTATCTATTATAAGGATTAACAATTAGCTTATTTAGCCACGTCTGCTAGAGTTTAATTAGCTTTATTAGGGGATAGGAAACAGCAGCGCCGTCCTTGCCTTTAAGGATTATGTTTGCAAAGCTCTTAACCTCGTTTACACAGATCTCAAAGTGCTAGTAGGTTAGTAGATGGACGTAACATAAGCCCTGATAGTTACCATACTAAGGTATGTTGCAGGTCCAGTACTTAGTGATAGAACTGACATAGTCGATCTTTAACCGCAGCCTTTCGGCTTTCTTAATTGCCTCATTCTCCCGGAGTAGCTAGTTTGTTCGAGTCTTACTTATAGGTGTAGCAATAGGAGGATCTAATAACAGATCAAGTGCCGTGCAAACAAAGGCTTTAGATAGACTGTTAACGTTAATCTTAGCTTTAACTCTAACATTAACTCGCTTGCAAGGGCCACCTTAACGGACTTAGAAGTCCATAAGATTCCACATCTTCTCACCCTCTGTCTCGCTAAAATCTACCGGCGATAGGTAACACTAGGTTGCCTTATGCCAGTCTGTTTTGAACGACATAGAGCGACCAATGTATGCGTATGTTCGTCCGTTCACTAAGGATAAGGGGCTCTGGATCATAGACTCAACTACGTCCTTAATGTCTGACATAGAGATAGATGATTTTATCTTGTCCAGCTCAGTATGCCTGGCCTTTCGCAACCCGTTAACAAACAAGGCGTACTGTATGCCAACTTTATAGTCAAGCAACTGAACTGGCGAAGAGGGGACTACAGGCTCAGCAGTTTGCTGTATTGTGGCTGGCGGACGCGCGCGGTCAGGGCTAGGCGATGAATGGATTAAGATAGGCGGCAAGGAAGGGACTAGGGCTACTGCATTAAGTGCAATGTTAGGGGTGATAGGAGACAGTGTAGGCGCCCTAGGTACTGTTGTTGCCGGCGTAGGTGCTGCCTGTAACAAAGGTTGTTCCAAGGGACTCTGCCATAACACATAGGGAGGTCTTATCTTTGCCTTTGCCTTTGCCTTTAGCTTCTCCTTTGCAGCTGCCTCTTCACCCTCTTAAGCTCTTGCCTGCTGCTGTTCCTTGTCCCTTTGCACCTTGTCCTGCGCGCGTGCCTGCTGTTGTTGCGCATTGTACACTGCCTGTTGTGCCTTCTTTCTTGCCTGTGTACTTGCAGCCTTGCTTAGACTTGCAGCTCGCGTTGTTATAGATGTAGGAGTTAACGTAGAGTTCAGCCTTAGGGAGGATTGCGTTGACTTCGCAGGCAGCGCGTCTTCAGTATAGGGATTCTTGCGCTTGCTAGGAGCCATCAGATGGGACAATTAAATAGACCTGTTCACAGAAAGTCAGCATAGTACTTCTAAATAGACTAGTAACTTACTACGCGTTAATAGTAGGTGTGGTTGTAGTAAGCGCGTCAAACATCAATGTGTGCACGGTACGCGTACTTAGCGTGTGTGGGCGCAAAGTCGAGATGGAAGGCGCCAAGGAATCCCCGATTTTTGCATATGATAGATACAAAGATTGCAGAAAAACATAGTGTTAATTACTCTACGTTGTCGCACGCGCACTAAGGCGTGCAGGTCCCTTAGCACATTAATACACTCAACAATTAAAAACTCAGCCAACAACAGGAGCTAGATCTAGTTAAGTATATAGAGGAGCTAGGCAAGCGTTACTTAGCACCTATAAGGACTATAATACAGAATTTTGCTTTAGCAGTTGCCTTAACTCCTTGCTCTAATAGCTAGGTTACTCGCTTCCTCCACTGATACCTGTGATAACCAGCTCGGAACTTAGATCTGAGCCAAGGTCCGATACCTGTCCGACTCGGACCCTGGCCAGATCCTGGTTACTCACAAGCCCCTATCTTGACCCTGGACTATCAG
>JAKJXN010000156.1:0-12700 GCA_022225945.1 Didymella pomorum | reverse complement strand
ATACTATATTCCGATGCTCCTCTATATAGGTTCAACCACTTGGTCTTCTTACGAAACCAGTGGTCCAATTCATTGATCACCTGAACATGCTTTGAGAAGCTCCCTTCTCCTCCACAAATGGTAATGTATTGTCTAGTCTGAACGCTAATCGCTGAGCATGAACCAACTTTCTAAAGAATTGAAGCGCTCATTCAAAGATTCCAAAGGTCGGAAAGAAACATATCGATAGCCTGCCTGATCTGGGTGTGCTGCTGCAGAACGTTCTGGAGTAGCAACGCTGCGTAGCAGTAGGTTAACACCATCCGAGCATGCCATACGGAAAAGAAGATAACATCTCACATCTTCGTCCATCGCTCTTCTTCTCAATCCTGAGAAGTTCGCCTTGATTTCCGATCACCATCCGCGAATAGCGACCTGTGAGCAATGTGCCCGACGATCTCCAGCGGAGATGTATCGCAGAGTTTAGCTTTCGCTAACCGCACATTGAACGATCTACTCTGGACAAGATGATAAGAAAGCCAGTCTACATGAAGTCCGAGTAAGCTACGTGATCTCAATTGAGCTTCGTCGTTGCTGCGACCGCCCGCATAGTGAGCCAAGCGGCCATGTTCTGTACGTTTCATTCTCAGCCAGCTGCTACGCGCTACTTGAGATAGATTCGTTGGTCCTGTAAGGCTACACGCGATGCCAAGATCCGGAGATTGGGAGATCTGTGCCTACGACGAACTGACGATTCATCACAGCTAAGCTCGGCCCTGATTAGTTGGTCGCGAAGTCGATGAGATACTAGAAAAGCCCAGACACTAGCTTATTCCTCACGTTGCAGACAGACGGGATCTATGCTAAATCCTAATGATACTTTGCTTATCGCGCAGTGGGGCTATGGCTTAAATATGGTCAGTACTCCGGGGCCCTTTCCTCGTCCAGGTGAAACTGAGGCTTTAGCACTCATACAGCTTTGACAGAGCGATTAGGCACTAGGATTCATAATCCATTATTGCAGTTCCCTTGGCTTCACATGACAGTTGTGCATAGGTCCAGAGCCACCATCATAGCGTGATTCCAATACAGATGTGGGACTATACTTCCTACTCAAACAGCCAGGATGATGTGGGGGCAACGGCAGGACAAGGCAAGAATCTAGAGACATCACGATGTTGAGGTTGTCGAAGCATAAGAAAGCACACTTGCCCTTGACTCGCTTCAGGTGCGACTCTGTAGAGACTACGGTTCTACGTCGCGTATTGCCGAATGTAATATCTCCAGTTTGCTGTGCAATTGCTCGTGCACCTATTAATCACAATATGCTGCGGCATCTTCACAAGTGCAATCGATGTCCATTGCGTGCTGACCTAAGAGCGTTCATCCATGTCGGGAAGGTGGATTCGTGAGACGCCTCACAAAGCTCCGCCCATTCGTCAACGCGGCCTAACACGCGATGAACTAGCGTCAGCAGTACCCTGATTTACACAGGTAGCTCAGATTTGTCTCTTCGTTGGGACGTGCATTCGCAACGAAAGAAACGGTACGCGTCCTTGTCCAGCGCGCCCAAATCGCGTCAATGCATCCCGCTGTTTGTGCGATGGGGAAGATAGCTCTATTCCTTTAGATAAGATAGAACTCGCGCATGCGTCGGCGCGTCGTTGCCGGACGGAGACGCTTTCAACCTAGCGGGGCACTTGAGATGCAAGTGATGCTTCCCAAGGCAACTACAAGCGCCAATGCGGCATTCGCACACAAGATCCGTGCGCCGTGTCACTCATGACTCGACATGCCCCTTATGAAACTGCGAACATGCGCAGACCCCCTTGCATTGGCTCTTCAGCAACTTGAAGGATCTCAGGAAAATTCTTGCCCTGCTGCGATTCTGACGTGTGCAACCGGAAAAAGCGCTTGCCGGAGTGTGACACACCCTACACGCCCACTAGGCGAGTCAGTTTAGATTCTACTTACGTTCACCGGAGTAAATAATCTCCTTGTTGCCGTGTCACATGAATCAATCATCTCCCTTCGTGTCGCAGGGTCGCAACTGGTGATTATGAGGATGAATCTTGCAGAACAAGAAAATTTGATCTCTGGTATCTACTGAGACTCAACGCTGGCTTGAGCTTGAAAATGAGTCGTCCGCGCGGGAGTAGGCAGCGGGCCGCTTCCTAGCTCTTTTTGATCATTAGTGCAGGCTGGTCGTTTGCCCGCTAAAGCGTCAAGCCCGGTATGTTGAGCAAGCTGCATTGACACGCTGCTGACTATGTAAGACCTAGGCATGCTTGATCCTTACGCCAGACTGCATCAGGTGTGATTCGGTCATTCTACGAGAATTTGCACGTATCTGGAGCCTCAATGAGGTGAAGGCGGGACTTGCACTGCAGTAAATGCTCTGCAGCCAGTCACAGGTCCGTGAACGCTTCGCTGTATGTGGTCGAGGCCCTCAGGCCGGTCTGATAGAGATAGAGAAGTGGGAACAATGTCGGCAAGGTCGACCCCCAGTTCTCAATGTCTATAAAGTCGGACTGTCGTTCAACTAATACCTTTCGGCAGAACATCATTTCCAACATCACTGTAGCATCAGACAAAGCAATTCGAATCATGAAGATTCTGCACATCCTTTTGGGCGGATGCTTTGCTCTGATCGTTAAGGCTGCAGTGCCCCCCAGGAACACCACGGAGGTCAAATTAGCGCAGATTAAACAATTGCTGACCTCTCAGCTCTCGGAGAACGCCTCGATTATCTTTCCCAACTCTGATCGATGGGTTGATGTCACTCATCGTGCTGCCGCTCCTCGCGTCAACCCGGGCTACCTGGCTGTTGTTGACGTGGCCGTCGAAGACGATGTTGTTCAAACGGCATGCGTCCCGCTGAACCAGAACAAAGTTCATGTGCGCTGACTTTCTGAACAGATCAGAATCGCCAATGAAATCGGAGTCCCATTCTTAGCTGTCACCGGCACGCATGGCTGGACCGACGACATCAGCCGCATCCAAGACGGAATACAGATTCGCATGCGTGGCCTTAATCATGTCACTCTGGGACCCAGCAGAGATACTGCCTACGCCGGCGGTGGCGTCATCCAATACGAGGTTCTTCAAGCTTTGTACCAAGATGGAAAGCAAGCTGGTAAGTATTCCCACGCACTCGTCACATGCACCATGGCAGGGAGGCGAATGGATTGGCTGACGAACGGACGTCCTTTAGTCCACGGTCTCTGCGAATGCGTCTCAATCATGGGTCCTCTACTTGGTGGAGGCCATAGTGTACTACAAGGTGCTCACGGCTTTGCTGCTGACAATCTGGTCTCCGCTAGAGTTGCCCTTCACAACGGCACTATTGTAAAAGCCTCGGAGAACGAGAACGAGGATCTTTTCTGGGGCCTTCGTGGTGCGGGTCACAACCTAGGCATCGTTCTTGAGTTCGAGGTGAAAGTCTACGACATCCACCCAGACCCGTGGATTTTCATGACATTCGTATATGAAGCTGATCAGATCGAGGAATACTTCAAAGCATGGAACCAGCTAGAAGATATCATCGCAGATCCTGGGCTTATTGTACTGAACGGTTACTATCGTATGTTACCAAATCTCGATACTAAGAAGGTGAGAAATTTGCATTGATCATATACCGGTAGACATAGCTTACTAATCGCGTCACAGCCTCTTCTCGTGCTGGAACTAATCTACCAGGGTTACGATACTGCCGCTTCCCAGTACATTGACGCCTATCGTGCCATCAAGCCCATACACGAGGAGACTGTTACTGACATATACTGGAACGAACTCTTCGACATCACAAACTTCGGTCGCGACGATCGAGTTTGCGTTCCAAGTCAAAACTGGGCTGGTTACGTCAATTCCGTCACGCGCTGGGATCCTGCATCTATGCGAGAAAGCTACAACATCTTTGCCGATCTTGTGGCAATCGAAGCCTACAACACTTCTACCTTCATCTTTGAGTCTTACGGGCGCAAGGGCGTGCGTGAGTTCGCTGATGACTTCAATGCCGTTGCACCAGAGGAACGTAACAAGCATAACATGTTGGCTGCCTTCATCTTCTGGACGGGAGACAACAAAACAGAGCTCGATACAGCCCGCAAATTTGGACAGAGGCTGCAGACAGCCAGTCGGAACGGGGAAATTGCTCACTCTTACGTCAACTATGCCATTGGCGGTGAGGAGCTTGCACAAGTCTATGGTCGAGACTCTGCCCGCCTCCAAAAACTTCGGACAATCAAGGCAAAGTTTGATCCTTACAACAAATTTGGTTACTATGCTTCCCTCGTGGATGCGTAACGCCACAGCGGGGAGGATAAGAGCCGCTAAGAGCGAAGCCGAAGCATGTCAGAAAACGGGTTGGGACCTCCTGCAGGGCGACAATCTCCTGAGCGTGTGCAGACGATTTAGCAGATGTGTCTTGACCAGAGAATAGGGAAGAGTAGTGTAATTTCTTGGGCAACGGATCTTGCTCTCATAAAGCGTCGAGAACTTAGAAGGATGATCGTGTCCATTCTAACATCTCGCTTCGTTTTGGATCACGTCCGAATCGACCACGTGTGTTCTATCCAACGGCTATATGCCCTACAGCCGTTCCAATAATCGTTCGTGGCAATTTACAGTACGCTGAAATATCTGATGGGTACATAAGTCGTGATTGTGTAGCACTTCAAGGATGGGGTCGGGCGGCCGCACAACACATTGGAATGATGGAAACAAGGTGCCGTTGTTCTTTATGAATGACGCTTTGTCAGATGCCGAACGGAAGGATGATCGCGACAATGGAGAGTAGTCCATTCGGAACTGCTCCTTCGTCGGGTGCTTGTCCCGTGCGCGTCTCTCCAGACACAACGTCCATATTCTCTTTCCGCATGCTCTCAACCAGTCCCAGCTTCGACTAAGGTGTCAGCCCTCGCAGCTCATTGTTAGGTCTTAAAATGTGTTTCGGAGGGCATACGATGGTTGCATTTTGCAAGTTATCTCATCTTGATTAGTCGTGTGGTCATCGGCGCGGAATTGACGAGGTGTCGCATAGGAAAGCATGCGGCTTACGCTCAGTCAGCGGGTGGCACTCTCTCGACTAATACTGTTACTCTTCGCACAGCTTCACTTACCTGACTACTCTTGCCTGTCGAAAACGGAAACGAGCCCGCATGTACGGGCCTTGGTATGTCGTATTTGCGTTTTACAGGGTAAAATCGATTGCTTCTCCATAACATTAGACTATTCAGAAGTCCCGGTCACTAATTGTGGCGCACGCAATCTTAACCCTACCCCACACCGTTTTTCTTCTTGTAAATTGACAAGCGATGCATGTGCAGGCATGCCATGTTTATATTGCGAGGACACGAGTGTCACACTGTATTGCGGCATACCGATGATCCTCTTCCAGTGAACTAATGAAGATGTGCAACAGGATGTCAGCATGTCATGGTGAAAACTGAAACCACGTAGTGATAGGTTCAATCGAGCGGTTGATTGTGCTCATGATCCTTGATTATTTCAAGACGGTGGCCACAAATAGCGTTGTCAGCGTTCATCGAAAGACTGGATCTTTACGTCTCTCTGGTGCCGATACTTCTGATTGCTGACAGATCAGCTTCGCAGGTCAATCAACCAACACCATCTCATGAGGCAGTGGTAACGACAATCGTTCAGAACTGCGCGACGAAGAGTAATTCACTCTACATTCCAATCGTCCACTTTATAAGAGCAGATGATGTAGGATTGAATCGGACTAGTGATTCGAATGAAAGGATTGGAGGCTCCCTGTCTTACTACCTCCTAATTTCTGAGCACAGCAGGTGGAGGCAACGTGCATTGGTCCAGGCTTCAAGGTATAATTGGCGCAGGCAAACTGCCACGCTCTCTGTCACCACACAAAATTTGCCTTGTGTTCTGCATATCGACTGTCGACTACGGCGAGAACGACTGATCTTGCCATGCGCACATACGCAAACTGATTTAAGCCTCTGACACGTTGTATTCAAAGTCCAAGCAAGTATGCTTACATATAACAAAGGTCACCGCGCGCAAGCAGCTAGGTGTCATCACCTTTCGGTGCCCACATAGCCAGGATCAGAGCCAAGCAAGATCAGAGCCAAGCAATCATAGTATGGGGCAACGTGATAGGATGCGATTAAAATGCAAGACGCGAATCAGGACTTGCGGTACGAAAGGCTCTGCGCGACCGCCCTCCTCCGTTTGCGCTTGCTGGAGCTGTGCGTTAAACTATCGTCTGCCGCTAGGAACGCTTTTGAGAGCTTCCCGTCATTGTATTGAAGACCTGTTGGCACCAACCGCCGGTGCATCTGTTCTAACTCTGAGACTTGTAGAGCCCCACATAAGAGCGGCGGAATCTGAAGCACGCTGCTAGGTAGCCGCCACCGCATCCGCTTCCTTATTGTGCTGGTAATACTTGCATCTCGGCCACCATCGCTTAAATCCGTGGCAGATTTTGTCAAATGGAAGACCCACTGCTAGCGTGGATTTAGAAAAAGCGGGTTTGGTCAACTGCTGTTTTTTCTGATTCGATCTGAGCCAATCTATGTTCTGTATTCCTAAGCAGCGTCTAGCTAGGAGAACGTTCTTCCAGAGCGTACGCCAGTCGAGCCAGTCAATCAGATTGAAGTCACTGGAGCTTCAGCACAGGCTCAAGTATAACAAGGCAGAACCAGGAGACGACTTGGCAAGATTCTTGGCTGCGTTTGATGGGCTCGAAGAGCTTCTCATCGCGTCCAGCCACCCAAGATCGCTAGACATATGGCGTGCTGCTATTCATCACAAAGCGTCGCTGAGGAGACTTAAATACCACCAACGGGCTGTCGACGCTGACGGAGACAAGTGTAACGTCCCTAGCTTCATGAGGGTGCCGAAGCGCCCGGCTGCCCTTGAGGACCCATCACGGAATCCGTTGAGGGAACTCAGCTTAGACTACTTCGGCGTCGCTTGCGCTCCTCAATATCTAGTTCGTAATGATCCCGACTGCCTGACCAGTTGAACAAGATTAACTGCGGACAGAAGCATGTTCTTCCTCATCTAACGACAAGGCACACATTACGTGTGTTGCACATACGGCAGTCAGGCTCAGATTATCAGAAGCGCCCAAGCTGGGGCGTTTTGCCAAGCATTCGCGGGAAGAGCCACATTCTGAAAGGCACCTTTGGCGGTCCTAGCTTGGAAGCTAGTGAGACGACTGGAGAGCATAAGGTGGTATATTCACTGGTCTATGGCAAAACATCTATGAACTAACAAGCGACCCCTGTGAGCTTGCACAATGGGCATTTGGACCTGACGGCTTTCTAGCACTGCGACATTTGAGGATTTCTTGACTTAGGGAAGGTATCTATCTGACAGCATACTTCTTTGCTGTTAGACTAACCCAAATGATACTGGGGAGAGCTTCTGTCCGATAGAGATGGACAATGTACTAGTGCTCGGGCTTTGAGACAGCCTGCGTGATTTCCTGGAAGCTTCTTGTCCGACAGATGCGTCCTACGCGGAGTCATAATCGACCAAACATCCCTGTTCTGACAAATGCCTTAGGGGAATTGATAGAGAAATGCAGCAATGCGTTGAGATGTTGCGCGCTAAGAGAGACGGACTGATGCAACTGAGTGATTTTTCCCTCTTTGACAAGAAAGCCTCGAACAACCAGAGTGGTGGCCTCGAAGGCAGTGTACAGGTGCAAAGATGGGCGCATTTGTGACGCGGCTAGCGTTCGGAGCTTTGCTTGAGAGCTGGACAGCTCTGACAGGGAAGCTGGTTGTACGAAATGCTTGCATGTTCGTTGCGGCGTGCGTCGACAGCGCCTTCATGAAACATACTCGCGCTCGGCCTTTGCCTCCGGTCATCAAGCTGAACCTCACGGAGGCTATGGTACGGGCTCGTCCGTCTTTGTTCTTTGCGTATGACGCACGAGCGTTCCTCCCTTCGATAGGACGGGGCTCACCGCTGAACGTCACTTTCAGTTCAAAAGCAGTGGAACAAGCCGTGTGAGCAGTCAGCTCGATTCAACGCTTTTTCTTTTGAGCCAAGTTCGCAAAAGTCCCGCAATCACAACAAGATCGACAGCTGGTGGCTACACATTCCGGGACGGGACTTTGTTCGGCCAAGACCCACTTGGTGGGGCGGCCCACTGAGCGGGCCCGGCGGCTACGATTGCCTCACGTTAGGCTCCACAGTAATCACCATGCACACGGTAAGTGCGCGTTCACCAGCTGTTGATTCGACCCGTGGATTTAGTACGCAGCTCAGCACGCAGCTCAAGGTTTGTAGTCTCCAGAACCTCAGGTAGCCGCTGCGATGTGTTGAAGAGCTGCCGATGGCCGCCAGTGCTCTCCTCGGTTGACCAGCTGTGGATGATTTCGAGTGCAGCAGGCTGCTGCTCTCGAGACTCACTAGCTGGCTTGGCCATCTTATCGCTTTTCAGCTGCCACCGCATTTCAGTTGATGGCCAGGACTGCAGCAGAGGTGAAGCTATCCCCTTTGCGTCGGACTTACTGCCCGAAATAGTGATCTGGGTGGCTAGTAGCAATGTCGACCGAGAAGGAAGCTGTAAGCACAACTTGCATTTGAGTACTGGATTCCTAAACCTCCAGTGGATCTGTTCCCTTCCTTCGTCCAGACAACATATGGTGATAGGACTTTTGATTTCTAAGATGACGTATGTCACTGAGCGCGTCGCTGGCACCAGAAAGTGTTAAAACCTCGTAGACCGCCTGTACTGCACATCTCTGCTCCCTACTGGTCACACAGATCGGCGCGACAAGATTGACCAAAATGCCCGACAAGATACTGGCGCAGGTTCAACGGCTTGGGACCGAAAACACGCCGAGACTGTTTGTTGAGCATATCCCCTTACCTAAGCCAGCCAGTCACGAGCTGTTGGTCAAGGTATCGCACGCGGGACAGAACCCGACAGATGGTAAGTAGCTTGTTCACATTACACACCATCGGTCTCCGTCTGATTTGTCGCAGTGCAATCTCTCGATTCCAATGCTTTTGGGGATGGAGCAGTCCTGGGCTGTGACTTTGTCGGCACCGTCGAGGATGTTGGCGGAGAAGTGACGAAAGCAGCCAAGGGTGACGTGGTCGCAGGTCTAGTCTGGGGAGGTAAGAGAAACAGGCTGGTCATGCTACACACTGGTTGACGGAAGCAGGGGAGATCAAAGGGCTGGGAGCGTACAGCCAGTACTCCATCGCCAACGAGTCCATCAGCTTCAAGGTGCCGCAGTCCATCACGCCCGCCGAAGCTGCGACAGTGCCCTTGGCCTCCGCAACGGCTTGGTTGGCGCTGTTCTCCAAGGACAGCCTGCACGTGGACCGTCGGTCAGGAAAAGAGACAGCCATCTTGGTATGGGGAGGGAGCTGTATGTGTTCATCCCAGTCTCACTTGCAGCGGCATTGTTTGATAACGCTTCATTTAGCTAGCGTTGGGCTGTACGCCATACAGTTCGCAGCCCTGCACGGGTTCAAAGTCGTCACTACTTGCAGCCCTCGTCATTTCGATCGCGTCAAGTCATTGGGTGCCGATCACGCATTTGACTACCGAGCCGAGGATGTTGTCTCATCCATCAAAAAGGCAGTGCCTAGTCTGGGCTATGTCTTCGACACAATCGGAGCTTCGCAGTCATCCGCTACCGCTTCGCAAGCCATCGGCGAGCAAGGAGGGGTGCTTTGCACGGTACGGCCGGGCAAAGCAGACACCGAGGGTGTGACAGAACGAACCAAGGTTACGGATGTCCTTGTATGGACAGCATTCCTGAAAGATCACCGATACGGTGACTTCTTCTGGCCGGTAAGCAGGAAGCTAAGGGAGGGTGAGGAGAAATCGGCATTCCGGCTAACGCGCCCCAGGCAAGCACAGACGACTATGAACTGGCTTCTGAGCTGTTCCAAAACCTGCCGAACTGGCTCGAATCGGGAACCATCAATCCAAGCGTGCCGAAGCTATTGGACGGACTCGAATCAGTGCCCGTGGGGTTCCAAGAATATCGGGATGGGAAGATATCGGGCTACAAGATTGTGTATAAGTTGGACGATGGTAGATAGTTGGAAGAGATAGCATGGCAAAATGATAGTGTGATCATCTTGTCGTCCTTCTATCAGCGCGAAGTAGCATATTGCGTCTGTCCTTTACTACCGTAACGAACCCGCCCATGGGCAGTTGCAAGGTACCCCAAGCGCGGAGAGAACAATTTACACGGCCAACGACGCCATAACACTCACACACTTGCGATATAGCGGAGCTTCACCTCACCCTCGCACACTTGCCTGATACTTGGCCTGATGGACCTCATCCCTGCTGCAGGTCTGTTGAGCAGCTCGTGCCCCGACTCTGTATTTTGTGAAAACACATGAAGGCCGAAACGCGCCCTGAGGTTAAACGCAAAACTGGTGCTTTTAGGGCTCGCGCAGGCAGAGGGAAGCGCAAGGAGCAGAACGCTGTGCTGTGCTCCCCTGCAGCTGCTGTGGTCGTTGCGCTAGAGGGGGTGGAAGGTTGGGGCCCTTGAGTTCTGCGCTTAGCACGCTAACCTAAAACTGAATAAATGCACCCCTGCGCGAGTCCTAAAACTAAATAAAAGAACTAGTGCAGTGCAATCCCCTAAACACAAGCACCACCTAATAAAGCGCTCTGTTACCCTTCTGTGGAGGAGAAGGGAGCTTCTCAAAGCATGTTCAGGTGATCAATGAATTGGACCACTGGTTTCGTAAGAAGACCAAAGTGGTTGAACCTATATAGAGGAGCATCGGAATATAGTATCGCCTGCTCCGCCCTGTATGGGAGCTTGTGGCCGTGCGCTCACAGGCTCCGTGGTTGCAAGCCTATGTGATGAGATGCTCCGCAGGGCTGTATGCTCCGCGACACACCCCCAGGTGCGCGTGCGAATGTAGGCGCACCTGTAGCCACAATTCAATTGCTCCTAAATATACCTTGCAGATCCTAGCATTCTTTGTAAGCTTACTATCGCGGGACTCCTACTGCGAGCTTCCTACTACTTATATGCGCCTTTACTAAACGCTGACTAGGACATGTTCGCCCTTGTGTACATCCTTAGTGCTTCTCTCACCTAGAGCTCTGTATCTGCTGCCTAAATAATCCCTAAGAGCGCTTAACCCGCCTAGAGACGCTCTCTGTTGCTTAGTAACGTGCTCTAGCGCGTTGTGTTTGTTTTTACGCTAGCCCTTTACATGTTGTTAGTAACACCGTTCACCTCTGTTTCTGGAAAGACGTGCGCGAGCACCCTAGTAGCGTGATTCTAAGTTTGCGCGCGTCTCCTCTGCCTTATAAGAAGCTCCCCTCGCTTGTCGTTGATGATCCTCAGCCTCAGACAGGTCCGCCTCTAGCACCACCACCACCACCACGACGCGTCCACCCTCGTATTATTCTACGAACGATTCTACGTGTAATCGTTCGCTTTTGCACTAAAGTATATAGCGCGTGCACGGACAGTCGCGTGCAATCGTTCGCTCTTTTATCGTGCAATCGTTCGCTGTTCCCGTGTTCAAAAACTGATGCAACTTACACAGGACGTGCAGCTAATAGATTATAATTGTGTGTGTAACTTAAAGGTTAGGAAACAATAGAATGCGCGTAGAAATTAATGCTAAAGTTTAGGTAATAGTGTTTATTAACGATAGAGGACGCGTATTAATAAGCTCTAAAGGACTACGAACAACGCGCCACAAGAGGACAATGTATTGTACAACTTAATGTTTTAGCCTGCTAACCCTACAACCCTAACCCTAAAGCTTGCTAACTTAGAAGAGATTAAGCAACCTAACCTCTGTTTGTGCAGCACCCTCTGCGCGCTCTTTAGATACAGCTTGGATAGGCGTAGAGAGGGCCCGCACAGAGTCATCACTATCGTAAACGATAATCTCGCCGTCGCTGTTCTTGTCGTTGTTGTTGTCGCTGTCTGGAATCTCCTTGAGTCTGTAGAGTAGTGCGGGAGCCTCTGACTCAATGCGTAGTCTCTCTCTTGTAGCGATTGACCCGCCAGCAATCGCGTCTGGGCCTAGCTACTCGTCGAGAGCCTTAGTTGCTGCGCAGAGATGAGTGAACGCTGAGGGGGTAGGGGTAAGAAAATCTAGGGAATAAAATTATTCTTAAATTAGCTTTTCTTATAAAGAATTAAATTTCACCTATAGCAATATACTACGCGCTAGGGCATAGGGGGCGTAGTTGTAGCGTTATTTAGCTTTAAAGTTAAAGAAGTGCTAGTGCTAGGGTGCAGTAAGGGCGCTAGGCTAGAGTAGGCTTAATTAAATGAGCAATCCGCTATACTGCTTTTGATTAAATGAGCAAAATCTCCTATAGATATTGGGACGCAGGATAAGCGCCAGCGATCCTCGCCAAGCCGGTACGTGCACCCTAAGCGAGGTGCGCCTTGCTTAATATAGCTAGGTTTTTCCTGCCAGCTATGCTGTGCGCTATCCTCGCTAAGCAGCAGTAATCCCTGCCAGCTATCCTTGCTTCCGCCAGCTATCCCCGCCAGCTATCTTCATTTCTGGTCTCCCTCCACGGGACCCCTGGCATTTCCTGCAGACATGGGAACGCTGGGCTCGAATAGAAAAATTAAGATGGGTTAGGAGCGAGCCCAACCGCTCGTTTTGTAGGGTTAGGGTTAGGGTTAGGGTTAGGGTTAGGGTTAGGGTTAGGGTTAGGGTTAGGGTTAGGGTTAGGGTTAGGGTTAGGGTTAGGGTTAGGGTT
>JAKJXN010000155.1:0-12763 GCA_022225945.1 Didymella pomorum | reverse complement strand
CTAACCCTAACCCTAACCCTAACCCTAACCCTAACCCTAACCCTAACCCTAACCCTAACCCTAACCCTAACCCTAACCCTAACCCTAACCCTAACCCTAACCCTAACCCTAACCCTGATTGTCGACCCTCGCTTAGCGTGCACGTACCGGCTTGGCACGGATTGCCGACGGCAATCCGACAACTCAATATATATAGACTAGCTCTAAGCTTAGCAAGCTCCTGCCTTAGCTTAGCTATCTCTAGGGCAGGGTTGTTAGGGTTAATCTCTAGATTAACACTAATTCGTTCTAGAGTATTATTACGCGCAGGCGCAAGCAGTTCTTAGGATCTCTATAATCTAGATTAATTGTGCAACCTTAATATAGGTCCTGTGTTAGTGCCTAATATTAGTGTTAGGTCTAAGTTAGGTGGGTTATTAGTAGTCTCTAAGTCTCTACCTTAGCGCAATCTAACGCAACTTCTGCTAAAGTAATCCTGTAATAAGGTTTCGCAGGAAGGTCTAAACCTAAAGGCTTTAGTCATTAGGAGGTCTCTAGTATCCTAACTGTTTTGCTGAACAATGCGTGGTAGCAGCACTAACTTAGGTAGCAGAGTGCTCTAAGTTAGTCTAAAGTAACAACTAAACAAGTTATAATATTATTTAGAGGCTGTTACTAGCTAGGACAAGCTTTTAAGTATAATATAACAACACAGGATGATAGAGGGCTCTGAAACGTGTGGGAATCCGCTACAAGGTGTATAGGAGCACTGGGACTAGGACACAGGAGATTCCTCTATTCCTATAGGTCTTGTACGAAGGATACTCAAAAGCTGTTAGTCTACCTTGCTACCTATGCTGCCTTTATATCCTGTCCGATAGTCTAGGGTCAAGATAGGGCCTTGTGAGTAACCAGGATCTGGCCAGGGTCTGAGTCGGACAGGTATCGGACCTTGGCTCAGATCTAAGTTCCGAGCTGGTTATCACAGTTAGCGTGCGCAGGCGCACATTAAGCTTTAATAACACTACCTCTAGATTATGTGGGACTAGCCTAGCACCTCTAAAGCCTGCGTGAACGTTCTCTGCAGTAAACGCCTTACTAAACGCTGCTTTAAAGGCTAGCAGGAAGGTTTCCTTGTTAATATAGTAGATGCGACTGCGTGCCAAGGCCGAAACCTCGTCGCCATATAGGCGCTTTAGCGGCGAGAAGCAGGCGACGTCAAGTGGCTGCAACAGGTGCGACAAGTGCGGGGGCATACAGAGAGTGATAATCTTCTTCTCTCTACAGAGATCTTAGAATGTGAGGCTGACATCACGAGCACAAAAGATAGCGATCTGGTTAATAGTTAAATTCAGTGAAAGACAAAATAGCAGACAGAGAGCTATCTAAGGTGTAGAGGTAGCTGCCTATTTATAGTAGGCAGGGAGCCTCTGCACAAGTGAAACAAACAAAAGAGTGAAATAAATAAAGAAAAGGAAACAAAGAAAAGGAAACAAAGAAACAAAGGCTAACTACGCACAGAGGTGCGTTAGTAAGTCTGGAACAAACTTACTAACGCAAGCCTATGTAGAGGAAAGTCCTGACACGTGCCCCCCCTACGAATAAGCGAAGGTCTCTCAAGCGTACAAAGGAAAGTAGAGCCCTAGGTGGCGGTGAAGGTGCGGAGGCGGAGGCGGAGGCGGAGGCGGAGGCGGAGGCGGAGGTGGAGGCGGAGGCGGAGGTGAAGGCGAGTGGTACGTGAGTGGCGGAGTGGAATGGGGTTTTATGGTTTGTATGAGGCTGCGCATGTCTCCCCAGATTCCCATACAAAAAACTGACCTCCGAGATTTTTTCTGCTGCACGAACCCTGCAACGCGAGAATTGTCCCCTATGTTGTTCGTAGCATATATAAGAAGAGAGGTATCCTAGAGACGTGGATGGGTAGGCCTTGACTCATCGGCTTGTGGTCAGCGCAGTTCAGCGCGTTAGTGGTACTAGGCAGCGCCTTTAGGTGTGGCGACGGCTGCTACGTGTTTGTCAGGTCGCAGCTGTTAGCTTGTTCTACGCGTTATCGCTTTCAGAGTCTTCTCCCTCAGAGGCGCGGTCTTAGAGGTCCTCTGTGCGAGGACGCCAGTTCGCTGGCATCCTAAACCCGTCAGGTTTTGTTTTATCCGGGTGAAGGTAGTGGTATAGTCGGGCATCATAGTGCTGCAACAGGCCTTCCGCGGGTTCCTAGGTAGCCTTAGGGTCGCCTTGCCACTTGACGAGGTATTGCCAGGTGCCCTTGCGCTTCTTGCAATCAATGAACTCGTCAACGTACCACTCAGTGGACGTTTCCCCGTCAGTGTTAACCACATTAATGGGTTCTGGGATCAGAGGTGCCTAATCTAGGAGCCGGTCTTAATCTGCTTTTTAGAGCAGATTTAGGTGAAATACTAGAAAGACTCCTTTTGCAACTATGTCTGGGGGAAGCTCTATGCCGTACGCCACACCGTTGTAGATAATTTAAGTAATAGGAAAAGGCCCAGCGAATTTGTGGTCAAGCTTCTTAGATGGCCTGTTAGTTGTCTAGTTGCGTGTTAAGATCCACACGCAGTCACCAACCGTGTACAGGGGGATTTGCTAGCAGGCTGCATTGGCTTGCGCTTAATGCTCCTGCTGTGCCTAAGTGAGCTATATTTTAAGATATTCGATTAGGTTGTTGTAAGTAGCGATCAGCTCGTCCGCACGCATAACCTAGTCGCGAGCTTCC
The DNA here is from genome assembly GCA_022225945.1 of Didymella pomorum. Classification (NCBI taxonomy): domain Eukaryota; kingdom Fungi; phylum Ascomycota; class Dothideomycetes; order Pleosporales; family Didymellaceae; genus Didymella; species Didymella pomorum. The sequence continues at coordinate 10,053 of JAKJXN010000155.1, read as the reverse complement.
CTTAGGAGGTCAGTAGCCACAGAGCATTAGTCCGCTGGATGAATGCCGCTCCAGGGGTAATACCCCAGGTCAGCGAAGAATGGAGTAAGGCCTGTCAATAAATTAACCGTGTCGTTTGCTTAAAACTCAGCAACATATAACCAGGCAGCCTAATTGTCCTGCGTGTAGTTAACATATTTGCGCAGATATGTCTCTAAGTCCTGGTTCGCGCGTTCCATTTAGCCGTTAGTTTGTGGGTACCTGGCTGTAGACAGCTTCGCGGTAATTCGCAGCCGTTTGCAGACCCGTTTCCAGAATCAATTGACAAAGCTAGTGCCCCTGTCTGAGACTATGTTATCAGGGAGACCATAAAGCCAGAAAATGTGCATAAAGTGATGCGCGAACTCAGTAGCTGAGCGTCTAACTAAGGGAAAGAAGTAACGCCTCTTCGTGAGGCAATCCACGACTACAAGCAGGTTGCGGTAGGTCTGGCCGTCCAGCTTAGACGCTGGCAGATCCTATATATAGTCGACTGAAATATCGGTCCACTTAGCGTTTGGAATAGGCAGTGACTTGAGATACCCATTATAGCCATCGCGCGGGGCAGACGTGCGTTTGCACATAGCGCAGGATTAGCAGTACTTTTTGATGGACTGCGCCATCTTCGGCCAGTAGTAGTGATTGAGCATCATGTAAAATGTTGCACGTGGGCCCTTGTGCCCGGCGATCTCATGATCGTGACAAAGCTTGAATATGCGATGTCAAAGACGTGCATCAGGTAGCACGTACAGGCGGGTGCGGTCAATCAGAATTCGCCGTGCTGAGCCTTGGCCTATTGTGGAGCAATTCGCGAGTGAGATGTAGTACCCATTCTTCTTAAACCAAGAGGGTAATCGCGTGTGTTAACTGTCAAGTGCTTCAAAAATCTTGCTAGCGGCTGGGTTGTTTCCATAAGCATTACTAAGCATGCTATCTGTGGTCCTTAGGTCTTCTTTGTACAGCAGTAAGTTAGGCTAAAGGTTGCTGTTAATGTTATTAATTGTTGTGTCTTCCTTGTTGTCTAGTAAAGTTTCGCGCAGGTGGACAACGTTATGTGCTTCTTCTATTAATATAAGTAACAGAGCTTAGATTGTGGCACTAAGCAGCAGAGCAATGCCTGGGTTAAGATTCTTAGGCGCTAGTATAATAGCATAATTGTTAGTAAGCCGCTCATCTGTTACGTCTATAGGGATGTCCTAAGCCTGTTAACTAAGAGCGTCAGCCTCTCTATTTGTCTTACTAGGTGCATAGGCGATTTTAAAGTTGAACTAGGACAGGAACAGGGACCATTAAGCCTAACGGCAGTTAAGCTTCTTAGTCTGTATAAAGGTCTTAAGGTTTTTGTAATTAGTAATAATATAGACTAGCTTGTCTAAACCTATGAGCTCTAGTTCCTATTCCTTAAAAGCGCAAATAATAGCGAGCAACTCTAGGTTATAAATGTTATAATTGCACTCTGCTAGTGTATGTTTCTTTAAGAAGAATGTAACTAGCTGCAGGTTGCTATCTGCATTTAGTTGTTTAAGGACGCCCCTAGACGCCTAGCTAGAAGCGTCTGTAAAGACATATAGTGGCTCCTAGGGATTAAAGTGCCGTAAGACGATGTCTTCCTAAAAGGCAGCCTTAAGGTTAGTAAAAGCCTAGTAGTGCTCCTCTGTAGGCTTGAACTTCTTGTACTAGACTTTGCGTGTAGTCTTAGTTAGGTCCTTCTTGTGCGGTCTCTTAACAACTTTAGATTTAATAGCTGTAGTTAGCGGCAGGGCAATAGAAGAATACCCCCTAATAAACTGTTAGTAGAAGCTAGTGAAGCTAAGGAATAAGAGGATCTTAGGAATTGTGGTAGGCATAGCCTAGTCTTGAATAGCGTGGATCTTAGCTAGGTCTATTTAAATGCCATTAGTTATAATTACTATGCTAAGGAACTTAATCTTAGTCTTATGAAACTTAGATTTCTTAGGATTAACGTAGAACCTGCGATCCTTAAGGCGTTAAAGCACCTAGCAAACGTGCTACTAGTGTTCCTTAAGTAATCAAGAGTAAACTAGGACATTGTCTAAGTATGCCATACAGAACTAGTTAAGGTACTTAAACAGCGCATCATTAATAGCCCTTTGAAATGTAGCAGGTGCGTTGCAGAGACTAAACGGCATTACCTTATATTAGTATGTCCCTTTGCGAGTAGAGAATGCAGTAAGCTATTCTAAGCTAGGCTTAATGCAAATACAATAGAAGGCGTAAATAACGTTAAATTTAGAAAATATCTTTGCCCTGTTTAGCTGCAACAGGGTCTCGCAAAAGAATGGGATAGGGTGCTGATCCTTAATAGTAACATCGTTGAGCTGGCGATAGTTGACACACACCCGCAGCCTGCCACCTAGCTTAGCCACAATAAGGAGATTGTTTTGCGCTAGTGAGCTAGTTTGTTTAATAAACCTGCAGGCTTTGTTATCTTTAATATACTATTCAATGGCTTTAGCCTGTTGTCCTAAGAATAGACAAGGCCTAATGTTAGGAGGGTCTATCCCTAGGATAAGCTTAATTTCGTGGTTAAAGGGCCTATAATCTAGTAACTTCTAGGCTGCATTGCAGTTAAAGGTAGGCAAGCAATTAGCGTATTCTACCATCTCCTTAGGGGACAAGAGCGTGTTAAGCAGTAGGTCTTCTGAGGGCTTAAAGAACTTGTTATAGTCTTCTTTAGTAATAGCGCGGCAAAGAAGGAATACCTAATTCTCCTGCCACTTAGCAAAGAGCTGTGCAGACTAGAAGGAGACAATCTTGATGTCCATATCTAATTCCAGCTCAGGTTAGGCGGTAGTCCTAGAAAGGGAGCTGTCTAAACTAGGCGCTAAGTTCTGTGAGGTAGGGTGCGCCTAGTTGGACCCATTGCAGAGGATCTGGGGAACCAAATCTATAGTGTAGCAATAGCATTAGCAAAATTTATCTAGGAATGTGATTATCTTGTCCTGCCACAAAATGTCTAGATCGTAGATTGCGCGCCACTAGAATCCTAATATAAGGTCAAAAGACCCGCAAGATTCAATAACGTAGGCGTAAGTGTGTTCCAGATGTGTACTAATCTTGAGGTAAAACTCCACGCGTTCTATAATCTGTTTACGTGGTTCGCCGTTGTAGGCTTCGCAGGCAATAGGGGAGGCTAAGGGTATCATTCAAAGCGCTTTAGTTGTCTTAAGAAAGCGTTAAGATATGAAACTAGCATCTGCTCTGTTATCTGCTAGTGTGCGGGCTCTATGCGGCGTACTAAGGTTGCTCCCCACAAAGGACAGGAAAGCAAGTTAGTTCTAGGGAACTTCCTAAGCTGGCACCTGCTAATTAGTCTGTGTCTGCTGAAGTGCAACAGCGGCGTCTAAACGGCTAAGGTAAGGAATAAATAGGGACCTGTGCACATTTAGAGGGGGCCCTAGGCTGTAACTGTGGCCTAGGGGGTCTAGTTTCCTAACTCCTTATCTAACTTGTCCTAGTCAAACTTGTTGTCTTTGTTGTAGTTGTCTGGGCCTGTGGTGATGTGGCAATTCTGAATATTTCTAGGCTTTGGACTGTTAGTAGTGACCTTAGGAGTCTCTTTAGAAACCGTATTGTTGGCCCTTAGCTTTTTAGGTAAGGAACACTAGTTAGCCTTATGACCCTTACCTCTGCAGTTATAACAGGTGACTGTATTAGAGGTAAATAGGGTTAAACCCTTTACGCTGGTTATGGCACCTTAATTAGTAGAAGCGTCGCTGCTGTTGTCTTGTTGGCGCCGAGTGCGGTTTAGCAGGCTCATAGGCTTAGTATTAGGCACACGTTCCTTCCAAGGCATGTTAGAATAATTGGACATAAAGGTGGCTAGTTAGTCGTAGTACTAATTAAGTCTAACCAGTGATCGTTCGCATAAAACAGTAGCCATCAGACCCTGTGCAAACATAGGGAGCTTAGCCTGCAGTTGGAAGAAATGAGTATCTGGGCTCCACTGCAGTTGTAGCGCGAAGCGTTCCATCTAAGTCTAAAAGACTGCAAAAGCCGCAGCAGCATTAGGGATATCTGTGGTCCTAAAGCAGGGAAATATAAACGCTTTAAAGGCCCGCTTAGCAGCACCATAGGTGTCTGCTTCCCCATAAACTTGCTACAAGCGGGTAAGCACGTCAAAAGGATTATTATAAACGCACTTAAGCCTAGAGGCGTCTAGGAGCAGCTGTCGCGCTAGGTAATTAGTGTGAAACACTAAAAAGTCCACACAGTCTTCATCATATTAGTAGTTCTTCCTGTTGGCCTTAAGGTAGTGCAAGCAGTCAAAGATCTAAGTCTGGAGTGCGTCCTTACTAGATGAGAATTTCTTAGGCTTTTTTATGCTGCAGTTAAGATTTTTAGTATATTAGTCCAGCTTGCGCAGGAAATCAAAAGCATGCTAGAGCATAGTAGTTACTAGGGCTGCTAAGGCAGTCTAAGCGGGGGTTGTTGGTGCTAGGACAGTCTGAATTAACGCCTAGAACTGGTCTATAACTTAGGGTGCGTTGTTCCTGCGGTCTGCACAGTTGAGTATAGTAGGGCCAACCTTGACGTCGCTGAGGGTGTCAGCGTGTGCAGAGAGGCCCTGCAAGTTCGTAAAAGGGTACTTTAGTGTCTGCTGGAGTTTTGCGCTAGTAACTGCATCATACTTGTTTTGCAGGTCCTTGTAAGCAGTGGCAAGTTTCTTATAGTCTGTGGCGAGTTTACCCTGTTCCTTAGCAAGTTCATTGCGCTTAGTAGTGATGTCGTCCGCGCGCTTTGTAAGAACCTGGTTAGTATTAGAGGCAGTTTCAGCGGCCTCCTTCTATTCTATAGCTTGCATAAGAGCATTATTAACATAATAGACGTACTTAAAAGATGTGCCTAAGAGAGTTGCTAAGAGTACTGCAAGGTCTGTATAGCTAAGGGAAAGAAGTGCCACAGGCTTATTAGTAGAAACATCTGCTAGGTCGTGAATCTAGTTAAAGTATAACTCTAAGTTTGTCTCTTTAGCAATGTGTTGCAACAGCTCTAAAGGTGTAGCATTGTTCAGTAAAAGTAGGCTTTTAGGAAGGTTAATAAGGTTTCCTAAGGACTCTAAGAGGTTAGGTGAATCTAGCTTAACTGTTGTTAGGACCTAGCAGGTTGCTCCTTAAGTAGACCTAAACTTAGGTAGTAGCACTAGCGTTGAAGCATCCCAATCTAATAGTTAAGTAGGGTCTTCTAAGTAAGACATCTGTTAATTAGAAACGCGAGATCTAAGTACTAACTTAGGGTTAGCAGCAACCTTTCAACAAGCCTAGAAGGAGATATCGCGGACCTTATCACGGATAGAGTGTTGACTGGTGGACTTGTGGACACCTAATCGCCCATCTTTGTTGTTAGAGAGGCTAGCTATGGCTTTTCTTTTAGTGAAGAAGTTGTTGCGTAGTAAATTAGTTAGTTGGTTGATTGGTTAGTGGGTAAATAATTTGCTGGTTGAGCGGCAGAGCAGCTAGTGCCTGTTTGAAATAGTAGCTAGGTAGACAGGTAAAACACTATGTCTTAAGTGAATGAAGAAAACACACAAAGCGCTAGAATAAAGGCGTTAAAGCAGTAGAACAAAGCAAATAAAGGGGACAAAGAGTCTAGACAGTGCTGCATTTATTGCAAGACAAAGGTTAGTTAAAGAGACAAGGAAGCAAACGTACCTTAGAAGTGTTTAGAAGGGAGTAGTCTTAGGGCACGCTGTAAGACTCTTAGAAACAAGATCTGCTCTCTTTGGCCACATAGGCCGGCATTAAGTAGGTGTCCTACACCATGCTTAGACAAGGGGAAGACTCAGGGCACGCCATAAGCCTGTTAGAAAAAAATTCTGCCCTCTTTAGCTATTAATGAGCCGGCATCTGGCCTGGCGATGCAGGCAGGGGCGATAGCGCCAAACACGTCGTATGGCTATTAGGGCTTGATGTACTTAAACAGAGGCCCTCTTATCCTAGTTAGCGGATGGGATCTGTATCAGCCATAAAACCGTTTTCTTCTGTGCAAACCTTAAGTAATGTAGGCCCTATAAAGCTTAACTAAGGCTATAAAGCCAGCAGAGAGTAGCTAAAAATTTTTAGCTGTAAGAGGTCTGCTATTGTGTGAGGCTAACATCACAAGCACAAAAGATAGCGATCTAGTTAATAGTTAAATTTAGTGAAAGACAAAATAGCAGACAGAGAGCTATCTAAGGTATAGAGGTAGCTGCCTATTTATAGTAGGCAGGGAGCCTCTGCACAAGTGAAACAAACAAAAGAGTGAAACAAACAAAGAAAAGGAAACAAAGAAAAGGAAACAAAGAAACAAAGGCTAACTACGCACAGAGGTGCGTTAGTAAGTCTGGAACAAACTTACTGACGCAAGCCTGTGTGGAGGAAAGTCCTGACATAGAAGTCCACTAAGCAGTGGCTCTTATGGCCGTTAATAATAAGTAGCTAGTAGACCCTAACTAGCTGTCAGGGCTGGCTGACGATATAGTACTGTTCCGGCAAGGGCTCGCTATGAGAGTGAGTCGTGATACCTTTTGGGCTTGCTTGCCGCAGTGGCCGGAGCTGGGGCTTGACACTAGCTTCGCATGCGTATTAAAGTAGTAGAGCTAGGCAAGCGCCAGATTATTGTTAGTCCAGCCAGTAGGACTAACATTAATAACCTAGTCCCGTGGGAGGTCCTTAGTAAACCAGTTGGAGATGAGAACCTTGCCTGCAAGGATAAGGAACAGTGGGATAACCTTCCCTGTTGACCCAACGCCTTGTACTAGGGTAGCCTACTTGCGATTGCTGGGTTGGATCTTCTTCCGCTTCCTAGGCTTCTCTGAGCCTGTTACTACCAGCTGTGACGAGATCTTGCCTATTAGGAAGCTAGACTTATTAAAGTTGTACATATTATTATCTATAATAACGTGTTTTATAAGCGAGTGAGCCGTACAAGCGAGTGAGCCACCCCACCAACTTCCTGTACCCTCTACACTTGTATCAACTATGAATCTACTAAATCTACCTCAAAACACCTCAGATGAGGCTGATATTTATCTTGCGATATCAGCTCTTAATACAGACCAAATTAAGACTGAGAGGCGTGCTGCAGGCACGTTTGGGGTCTCTTGCGCAATGCTCCACCGCCGACGCGTTGGCACGCTTGCCTGACGCGATTGCCAGCCCAACTCAAAAAAGCTTACCCAGCTAGAAGAGGAGGTGATTGTTAAACATATCCTTGACCTTAACTTACGTGGATTTGCACCTACGTACGCGGCCGTACGCGACATGGCTGATAGACTGCTGGCTGCGCGCGGCGCTGGTCAGGTTAGCGTCCACTAGCCGCGCAACTTTGTCAAGCGTACAGAGAGTCTTACAACGCGTTTCAACTGAGCGTACAACAGGCAGAGAGCTCTGTGCGAGAATCCTGTCCTTATCTAAGGCTAGTTTGAGCTTATAGAGCAGACAAAGGCCAAGTACAGCATCTGCGACAAAGACGTCTATAACTTTGACGAGGCTGGCTTTATAATGGGCAAGATCACGACGCAGCTTGTTGTAACAGGATCAGAGAGGAGAGGCAGGCCAAAGACTGTTCAGCCTAGCGACCGTGAGTGGGTGACAGTGATAGCAGCTATCAACGCTGCTGGCTGGTTAGTACCACTGTTCCTGATCTTTGCCGGCAAGTACCATCTCTCTGCCTGGTACGAGGAGGAGGAGATCCCACGCGACTGGGCAATTGCAGTTAGCGACAATAGCTGGACGACCAACGAGCTTAGAGTAGAGTGGCTAAACCACTTTAATGCTTACACTAAGGCTCGTATAGTAGGAGCGCGTCGCCTACTTGTCCTTGACGGCCACGAGAGTTATTAGTCTCTCGAATTCCAGGAGCTTTGCAAGGAGAACAATATCTACACGCTCTGTATGCCACTGCACTTATCTCACTTACTCCAGCCTCTAGACGTTGGCTGCTTCTCGCCGTTGAAGCGCGCGTACAGTCGCGAGGTAGAGAGCCTAGTCCGCAACCACATTAACTACATTACTAAGCTTGAGTTTCTGCCAGCTATTAAGGTCGCCTTTGATAGAGCGTTTACTCCAGCTAACATCTCTTTAGCCTTCTAAGGGGCAGGCCTAATACCTCTTTAGCCAGATGCTGTTCTCTTAAAGTTAGATGTATAGCTGCGTATGCCTACTCCTCTAGCTCTTTTAGAGGCTCTCTAGGAGGCTTGTACCCTACGCAATGTATGCGAGCTTAAGGCTTAATTGAGTCTAATTTGTGAGCGCGTACGCTAGCACAAGAGCTTGTTACTAGCCTCTATTATTAAGGCAATAGACTAGCTTAAGAAAGGAGCTAAGGTAATGATTCTCTTAGCTAAGCTAATAAAGGAAAGGATTACTAGCCTTAAGAGGGCTAATAAGGCAGCGTTAAAGCGTAGGGAGCGCAAAAAAAAGCGTATATAGAAGCGTAGAGTGTTAACAAAGGGGGCTAGGGAGGATATACTTGCTTAACGTAAGGCTGATCAGCAGCTCGCTTGTGAGGAGCGTCAGGGAGGAGAGCAATTAGGCCTCAGCCGTTAGGCTCTGGCGCGCTGCAAGAGGTGCAGGGAGACTGGGCACAACTCACGGACATGCAAAAAAGAGACTCTATCTACTACCTAATCTACTCTGTTAATTTCTAGGTATTGCACTATTGCGTTGTTGAGGTATACGCGTGTAGAGGCGCGCAAAGTTGGTGGGGTGGCTCACTCGCTTGTACGGCTCACTCGCTTATAAAACACGTTACTGTACTTCGCCTTTATAGACTGAACAAGTGCAAACTAGGGCTAGATAACCGCTAGGTCCTTGCAGGCAGCTTGCTGGCAATTGTACGGTTGGGTCTATCGCGTTCGCAGCTTAGGGGTATGTTGAATTAACCTGTTAACCTAGTTCTTGCTAACAGCGTCGCTACCACGCTCTCTTAGCAGTTTATCTGCTATATCTTGTACGTCTGCCTTTGAGGAGGGGATCCCACAATCAGACTTATCAAGTATATGTAGCACAACTGCCTCCTCTTCTAGCTTTGTAAGGCGCTTTTAATTTAGCTCGCAGTCGCGTTAAGGGCGTCTTCTAGCGCAGCAGTTAATAAGCGTTCTTTGTGGGACTTTGTAGATTGCTGCAGCGCGTCTTTTGCTTAGGAGTTGCTAGGAATTAATATCTTAAATAGCAAGCTGTAAGTTGCCTTTAGTATAGGTTATTTGCTGTTTGCGTAGTTGCGGCATTGCGCGTAGTTGTCGTGCAGGCGTTTTGGTGTTGGTGGGTGGGTGTCACGATCTATTGTATGCAAAAATCGGGGGTTTGCTTGGCGTCATCCCAACTTTCGCGCCGCACACCAGATTACCCGCTAAAACGCGTTCTATTGCGAACCAACGCGTGCAGCCTCTAAAGCTGTTATTAATTGTTCTACTCACTGACAATAGTTTTCTGATATTATAGTTCACAATGTATCGCGCCCACGGGCTTGGGCAACAGCCACAGCCACTGACACCACGACGCCCGCCTCGTATAAGCGATCGCGGTCTATTAACCTAAACACGCGTTAACATCTGTCGCTTTCTCTTACTTAGTTAGAGCTGCTAGCTTATTGCTAACCACAAACACTGCTTAATACATGCTGTTACAAATGTTAAACACAACTTAGAGGATTATAGTTCTGTGCAGAAGGTGCTAACAGGCATCTTAGGTCAACCTTCAAAGATAGGCGTAGAGGATAGCAAGGCTTTGTTTAAACACCTTGTAAGGAGTGGGTGGTTATATTAGGACGAGATCCTGTACTGGTTGTTTATAGAGCGAGGCGTTAACTGCTCGCAGTTAACAGTGTCACGCTATCTTAAGAGGCAGAACTAGACCCAGAAAACTATACGACTATTCTCTATAAACCGCAACGAGGACCTACGAGAGACGTACCGTTGAAGTCTTAGACGCTTTGCAGCTGACGACCTTGTCTTTCTTGATGAGTCAATATTCAACGAGAAGTGTGGATGGCGACACAAAGCCTATGGCCCAATCGGCGATCAGAGTCGTTACA
>JAKJXN010000154.1:0-12823 GCA_022225945.1 Didymella pomorum | reverse complement strand
TAACGCGTCAAACTGTTGTTGTTGTGGAGGCATTGGTGTAGGGTAGGTGTTTTGGTGGGGTCTTGGCAAAAGTGATTCTCTCGCCCGTTGATTCTTTCGCCCGTGATGTACGTTAGAGGACCTTTGGGTTGGTCTGCAAAAGGATATTCACAGTCGCTAGGCTTGCCCTAGCAACGGTTCATTTAAGTTTCTGCCCTATTACCTTTAATAGTAAGGTATTGGCTTACTATAGGTTTAACAGGTATTTAGAGTAAAGGTTTGACTCTAAAGAGAGCCGCCTGAAATACGGCGGCATATCCAAGGAAGGCGCGATAAAGCAGCAGCAGTTAGATTAGTAGAGTTAAGAGAGTGTTGACGATGCAGCTTGCAGGGAGAGAAACTTAGAGGGTATAGCTTAATTATTGTCTATACTAGTCTAATCTAACCTTAGTTGGTGCGGCCTCTATCCGTCTGACGGTAGCGACTCTTAATGGTAAGGAGATACCTGAGCCAGGTATGCTAGATGGCTAATGGCGGACGCAATTGTTACGAACATGAACAGAGACCCAGGGGATGCACGGTTATGTACGGTGGGAAGTATTACAAGGCGGCACGACGACCTTGTTGGAGACCGCACCCTACCTGAACAACAAAGATGCACGGGGGCGCGCTAGGACTAATCAGGTAAAGCGTCCCATTGGGACAAGTAATAAACGAACCCGGGGACTTTGGGACAACGGACCAATGAGAGCCACTCCTTGTCTCACAGGTCCTACGGTCTCATGAGACTCAGTCCTATGAGACTCTGGGACTCATGGGACTGTCGCAGTATATAGCAAGTAGGAACACAGCCCTTATGGCTCGTGTTCAACTCAGTTAATCAAGTTACTTCTTGGAATCTCAACTCTCGGTACTATAGCCAGTCAACCCTGTCGCCTGTCATCGAACCAACCCCGAGTTGTATATTGGACTTTGTCTGATAACTCACCCTACTGTTCCAGAACCAGCACTCATCCCCGAGAACCAACAGAACCCGTATCAGAGGACTTCGTCCCACGTACGACTTCAACAGCAATCTAGCCCAGGGTACTGGGAAGTAATCTGCTTATCTCTGTGGGCGTTAATTTTGAGAGTGGCTATTTACTTTGAGCTCTTACAGGATCTAAGATAACTGCTGCAGTTTGTTTAACTTAAGAACTAGTCTGTTAAGACAGTAGGGCGGTAGCCATAGAAGTTGGAATCCGCTAAGGAGTGCGTAGCAACTCACCTACTAAATGGGCTAGAGAGGGCATTTGACAATATTTAGCTATAAGCGTGGCAGCAGTGCACGACTTTCCTATGGTGGCAGGCCGGTGGGATAACTGTGAGCTAATTGTTGCCAAAACCTATCTTCGTCTAAGCGGCTCTCTGGAGCGCAGTTTAGGCATGCACAAGTAGCCTATCTCTGGAAAGGCGAACGTGTTATTGTAGTAAGTTACTACGCTTAGGGGATGTGTTTCTTGGAAGGGGAGATTAGGAGAGCTGCACCCCTTACTCTCTGTCTAAGCGGCTCTCTAGAGCGCAATTTAGGCATGCACAAGTAACCCCTTTTTAGGGGGTGAACGTGTAATAGTACTTAGTTAACACGCTCTAGGAATTCACCTGTTGCTCCTTTGTCTATTTGTATGTTCGTTTTGACCTTGCTAAGAGGTTTAACAAGTTAAGCTATAACATATGCACTTATATTCTTTTGGAATTTTACAATCTGGCTTGCCTAGTTAGTTCTCTGTAAAAGAACAGGATTAGACAGGATTAGAAATAGTCTAATCTTTAAGCTCTGCTTGGTGTTAGGTGTTTGTCCTGCCTCCGCGCGTGGACTCGCCTTAAATTGTCTGAAAATCAGTGGTATCACGTGACCTAGCGCGCTGCAGGCTAGGGTTGAGAACTCGCACAGAGCCGCCACGCCCTTCCAGGCGGGTGTTCTCGTTACTTTAGGATAGTTTTAGGGGTCTGCAGGTCAAATTGCAGGCTCTTTTGGGGCGTTGGGTCTATGTGCTGTCCTGTTGTGATTTTTTTCTCCTGTGATACTTTTGATAAATACCTTAACCTTAGACCTGTACGTAAACATAAAACTCCAGATTTGCTGGTTTTAACGAGCGTCTTTATGGTCTGGGTACTTGATGGCTAGATCCCTGAGGCAGCTTCGCCTGTTAAGATAGGATAATTAGCTAAGGTGCGCATGCATCTTAGTTAGCTAATATATACTGCAAGAAGGGCGCAGGTAGAGGGACTTTATTTGCAGTAATACACAAACACCTATTAATTCATTTCTAGGGTATTATGCATTGTTTAGTCCTGCTACTTTGCCCCTAAATGCAGCTATGCTGCTGAGATTCAGCTTATGCCCCTAGGGCTCTGCTGGAATGTCCCAGTCTTTGATGCCACGGTTGCTTAGCGGCTAGAAGATGGGTTCTTACCCTGGGCACAAGTAGTAATCCCGGAACGCCATGACAGGGGGCATCACTGTAGTATTGATGTCATAGCGTGTGGTGGCGAGTCCTTCCCTTTTCAATGTAAGTCTAACCTCCCCTTCCCCTACCTAGCACCTAGTATATATGCACCTTTGTAACAAGTGATTTACGTCTTCTAACCAGCGCGTTAAAACAAAGCAAGAATCTAACAGCCTAATATCTTAGGTAGTACTCCCTAGGAAGCTAGCTAGGTCTCCTAGGAGCTTTTCCTTTGTTAGTTTTTAAGTTGGCGGTTTACGTTTTAGGTCAGCAATGCAATTTAGCAATTTAACTTAGGTATTAAGGTAAGTGTAAGAGCGCTGCTGTCCTCTAATCCTCTACTAATTTAAGTGCTTATTTAGCTGTGTCTACCTTAGAATGTAGGTCTTAGAACCTTAGCACGCTAGAATATGCAGAGCTAAGGCTAGGTGCTTAGCAAGCTAGAATATGCTTAACTTAGCCCTAGCAAATAGCAGCATAATACAGACCCCTGCTTGCGCTGCTAGTAGGAGAGTGAGGACTAGACCCTACGTGCTCCTACCTGGAGCATACAGGCTGCCGGTCCTGCTGCTAGATTCCCTTTAGCAGAAAAAATGAGCTATACTGAGCGAACCCTGCGAGGCTGTCTGACTAGCAGCCTGTGGGGTCGTTCCCGGCACCGCCTGGACAGCCGCAGCCTTAGCTTCCTCTGGCCTAGTTAGAAACGAGACCATTAGCTTGTCTAGCTCGTCTGCGCTTCGTCCTCGGATGCGCGCCGCTATTGACAGCCTGGGCGGCTTGCTGCGTTCCCACAGAGGCTTCTAGCCTAGCTTGCTGTTCGCCACCTTGCCAGACACCTAATACTCGCTGTGGCCCTGTTGCAGCAGCCCTTGCTTTCTGCAAGCCTTGATCAGCAGCTGGGCGTCCTAGGCCTCGCTGGTGTCTATAGAGTCAGATCGGCTGATTAAGTGCGCCTCTAGTACAGAGTTTGCGATTGTTTTTGCTGGGCTCTAGAGGGGTAGTCGAACTTGATAGGGGTCTGCCACAATAGTAGACTACTACATCATCTGCCCTTGCAAGCCTTGCGCTTAACTTGTTTTTAACTAATCAATCAAGCGCACACCTAAGGGATAGGGCAGAATCTAGTGCGTTAATCGCACTAGGATAAAGAAGTCGTCTATCTATTGCTCTGCCCTCTAGTGTCCTAATTTTGCCTTAATAAACTTAAAGCTCTACTGCAGTATTACCTAATAAGGCTTCTTCCCCTAGTTGCGCCTAACATCATTGTCCTAACTAAAGAGCGTTATAAGCAGATCTTTAACCTTTGCAAACCTCTGCCTGTTGCTTATAATAATATATAGCAGGTGCTTAACTCTGCCTAATTTAAACGCTAGTTTCATCCCCTTATAGCAGAAGCTAATCCTGTTACTTTTGCAGTGCTGCAAAGCAGATGGCGAAAGTTCAGGGTTGCGTTTATGGCTATCGCATATATGCTGGCAGATATCAGCGTTAAACTGCTGCAGGTTTAGCGCGTGAAGGTACTTAAGCCAGCTGCGGCGGGCCCTATAGTCCTCCTGCAGGTTGTACTGGCTGTACTACTCTGTTGCCTGATTGAACTGGTAGTACACATCGCGTAGGTCCTTCACAGCCAGCCACTGTCGCTTATACTTAGGGTGCACTAGCAAGTTTCCAGCCTGCATGTTGTTGTAGGAAGGGGACAAGATTTGATAGCGCAGCTAGTTAAACTTAGGTAGAAACTAAGCAAGCCTGCACTGTGCAATTCTTTCCTTTATGCCTAAGCCCTCTATAATAACAATTTAGTCTCCTTGCTGCACCTCCTACTAATCCTTGTACAACAGAGACTCTAGGGCAAGCAACCTAGTACTATAGCAGAAGCAGAGGCCTTGCAGGGCAACTAACATAGCAGACGTTTTAGGGAGGGTAATAATAGAAGGCTTTGTTTGTGTAAGGACGTGCTTAAATAAGAAGTAGTATTTGTTAATCTGCGCCCTTAGGAAACTAAACAGGTAGCTAGTAGGGATAATAAAGTAGGGGAGTGGCCTCTTAGCGCTCTTATCTATAGCTTCTTTGCTAGCTTTATCCTACTGCTCCTACTGCTGACAGATTTTGTTAGCTAAGGTAAGCAAAATTTAGTGCTCTTCCCTAACACTATATAACTAGCGCTAATTGTCTTTAAGATTACTATTAGCGTAACCTTTGCTGTGCAGGTAAGCCTTCTAGTAGTTAGAATATGCTAAGGCTTTAGCTTTTACTTCTTTCTCTACTAACCTAGCGTAGCTTTTGTTGTGTAAAAGGTGTTTAATTGCTAGATTTGCAAATATAAACACCTTAGAGGCCTTAAAGACAGTCTTAATGTTAGCGTAGAACTGTAAGTACACTAGCCTACCCTTGTCCTCCTGCCCTTGTAGTGCAGTTGTAAGCGTGTAATTGCACGCATCCTAAAGGGTCGCCTATGGGTATACATCTACACGCGGGCTACCGTGGGCTTTGCAACCATTGTTAAGCAGCTGAACACGCGTTTAGGTATAGGAAGCAAGGCAACACTGCTTCTACAGGTAAGATTCTAGCTAAAAGCCAGCCTAGACTAGGCCAAATTAACTAGCAAAGTCTAGGGAGGTTACTAATTTCGCTAGGTTAATAAAGGTTTGGTCCCTGCTATAGAATTTAGGATTAGCTGTTTCCTCCTAGGTCTGCAGCCACCTAGTGTAGGCAGCTGGTAGGCTGTCTGTTATAGTGGCTAGCTTGCTGTTTTTGGCATGCACAAAGAGAGTAGCACCCTTAAAGCGGTGGCTGCTAGGGTCTTTAGCAATGCGGTTAAGGACTGTTGCCTAGAGAGGATTAAGGTGCTCTGGCTGTAGAGCATAGGCAAGCTGTTGCTCCCTTAAGCTATCTTTCTGCTTAAGGGTTTTGCTTGAGATTGCAGTAACCCCCTATCTTGCAACAGCTTTAGATGCTGGGTATTAGGCTATTATAGCAGAGTCGTCTACTACCTCTTAGATAGCAGGTATAAGGACGGCGTCTAGCCATAGTTGCTCATCTTCCCTGCTAAGAATAGGCACCTGTTCAGTGTTGCTCTTAAGGTAAAGCTTAGGGAAGAATATATACACTAACAACCAGTTAATACTGCTATTAACAGTACTAAAGCAGTAGTGGGGGATTGTGTGCAATGGGCAAGGAGAGGAAACTAGGACGCTGTTGTGATTGTAGGTAGGAACTAGAAGGCTGAAGTGGATATCCCCTTTAAGGTTCGCTATCTTATGGGCCTTTAGTGCCCACTTAATGCAGTTCCTTGCAAATCCAAGGCTACTTAGAAAGCAGCAGACGCTGTCAATATCAAACTAGATGCCTGGGGGGCGCGCTATGCTGCAGCTTGGTTGGTTAAATTGTTAGAGGCATAGGCTTTTAGGCAGGGCTTTATTAGGGCTTACACCTTTAAACGCAGCCTTTAGGCTATACTGCAGGGCAGTTGCGCTTAGAGAACTTAAGGCTTGCATTAGCCCTAGCTCTGCAAGCACATCTAGAATGCGCAAGCCTCTAGGGACATTTCCCTAGAGAAGGTGAGTAATTTGTTTAAGAGAGGAGCAGGCTGTGTTGACATCTAGGCGTTGGTGGTGCTGGTAGTGATCCTGCTGCGCGGCTTCATGTTCTCTATAAGTACAGCCTTGAAAGTGCCGAAGATGTAAGGCTAACCTATGTGCAGTCTGATTAGGTGGCTCTGCAGATGCGCTACCCTCTCTACTAACTACTGCTGGCAAAGCACTGCCTGCAGCCTGGGGAGACGCTGTAGCATTACAGTAGCTTATACTGTTGCTCTGCGTAAGCGCTGGTCTTGGGGTAGCTTTGTAGCTTATGTCGTTGCTTTGCGTAAGCGGTGGTATTGTGGTAGCTGAAAAGCTTATGTTGTTGCTCTGCGTAAGTGGCAGGGTCGAGGTGGCTGTATGGCTTTGGCTGTTACGTTGCGCAGGTGGTGGTGATGGGGCAGCTGCAAAGCTTATAGTGTTGCTTTGCACAAGCGGCGGTGTTAGAGTAGCTGCGTAGCTTATACTGTTGCGTTGTGTAACTGGCGTTGTTAGGGTAGCTGCGTAGCTTATGCTGTTGCTTTGCGTGAGCGGTTGCTCTTGGGTACAACTTAGCACCTGCGGCTCGCTGCTAGGCACTGGCTGCTGGCTGCTAGGCACTGGCTGCTGGTTGCCTACGCTGCTGGTAAGTGTAGGCTGCTGGCTACTTGCGGTAGTAGTATTAATTGCAGCATCCTGAGGGATAGGCGGATAGTGGGTTATCTGAGGTTGCTGGGGCTGCTGTTGCGCTGCGGTAGGGTTGCGCTGCTTAGCTGCTAAGTACCGCGCGCGGCGGTTTGCTCTTATTGCAGACTCTCTGTCCTCCTTTGTAATATACTTCTTAGGCGCGCCGCGAGGCATAGCTAGGTACAGGTAGCAGGTAGAGGGGAAATGATAGGCGATAGCAGACGTAGTTGCTATATAGTAGATGTAGAGTAAGTAGCAGAGTAGCAGAGAAGAGGATTTTGCTTATTTAATTAAAAGCAGTATAGCGGATTGCTTATTTAATTAAGCCTACTCTAGCCTAGCGCCCTTACTGCACCCTAGCACAAGCACTTCTTTAACTTTAGAGCTTAATAACGCTATAACTACGCCCCCTATGCCTTAGCGCGTAGTATATTGCTAAAGGTGAAATTAAATGCTCTATAAGAAGAGCTAATTTAAAAATAATTTTATTCCCTGTATTTTCTTACCCCTACCCCCTAAGCGTTCACTCATGTAGGCTTCGAGGGGGATACCCGTTACACCTATGGATACATGCCTATGCGACCTCTACAGCCCGCCTCTCCCAGCAAATCTGTGCCGGCTCTGTTGGGCGCGAAAACATGGTGCTGTAATCCGTGTTTGGCACACCCTCCCTGCCGTCAGGATTTTTGAAGCGGAAGTTTCGCACCATGACAGCTGTAATAACCTCAAGATTAAGGTAGGCAAACTTCTCGCCGATGCATCTGTGACGACCACCCCCAAACGGAAGATAGGCGCTCTTTGTACCCCTAGACGTGCGCCCGTAGCCGTAGTCGACCATCTCGCTCTCGTCGTCCTCTTCGATGCTGCGGTCGTCCCAGCGGTGTGGATCCCACTTTTTTGGATTTGGGAAGTACTGTTCGCTGTTTGCTGAGACGCCGGGTGAGGCGAGGACGGCATGGCCTGCTGGGACAATCCATGAGGTACCAGGGATAGGGAGTGGCTGCTTGACAAGGCGCAATATTGAGTGGATGGCATTGTGCATGCGTAGCGTCTCTTTGACAACGCCAGAATGTAGTTGGAGTCTCTCAATGTGGCTCAGCTCCAGTTCAGGCAAGTTGCCGTTCTTGTCGGTCAGATGGTCCACCTGTTCTTGGTAAAGCTCTTCGCAGATCCGAGGATTGTCAGCAAGGTGCAACATAATCCATGAGGCGATGTTAGAGGAGTTGTGTTGCCCAGCCATTAGAATGGTGATCATAATGTTGGAGATCTCCTTGTCTGGCACGGGACGGCCATCCTTGTACGAGCACTGCATGAGATGGCTAATCATATCGGTGGTGGGTGGGGACCTGCCCGCGCGACGGTCTGCAATGATGGCCTCGTAGATTTTGCGCATCTTTAACTGGGCTCGATCTCGCCTGATGTTGTGTGGAAATGGAAAATGGGGAAGGACAAAGTTAATGGGGTTGAAACCGCCATTAAGGTCGTGATACAGGTGCGCAAACTCATTGGTGAGCTTGCTGCGCACCTCGGGACCCTGCAGGGCGATAGCAGCGGTGAAGATGGTAATCTGAGCAATGATGGAGGGCACGTCGACAGTGCCGGAGGGGCCCTTGAAATCGTGGGACGCTTTAATGTAGTGAACGACTTCGTGCTCAATCAGTGGCACGTGTGCCTTGAGAGCGTCAGTGGTCAGGCCAAATTTAACAAATTTCTTCTGCTCCATCAGCTTCGCATTGGGGCAGTCATAGACAACGTCCTCGCCAAAGACGGGGTTGCACAGGGGACCGTAAATTTCCTCGGCATTGACGTAGGTCTCCTTGCCGTTGAAGACGAAGTCATTGCCAGCAACGCCGAGGTGAACGGTCACATTGCGACCCAGTAAGACAAAAGTGAAGACGTCCCCATGCTGGGCCTGTGCGGCGAACAAGAACTTGAAGGGGTCTTTGCCGTAGGCGACGGCGCTACCAAGCCAGGGCAGCCAATGGAAGACGACGGGGGGATCCCTCCTGTTCAGAGCGATCAGCTGACGGGCAATATTGGCGGCGACGTAGGCAATGCAGAGGGCGAGGAAACCAGACGCGAGGATGAAGGAGGATGGCATGGTGGAATGGAGGAGGTGGTGGAGCGGTGGGTTGCAGGCTTTATGGACATTGCCAACGCTAGGGCTCGGCTGCCAAGTGTAGCTGTACCCCCAGTTTGCAGCTTGTTTGTAGTTCAGTAGTCAACGGCTAACCTGAGGCCATGGTTGACCAATCAAATAACAGAGAGTACGTGCTTGGCGCTATGAGTCATGTCCAACACTACCGCAGTTGCTCAGAAATGACACCATTACCAGATGCGGGCGATTCCCTTGAACAAAATGACAGATGTGAGGCCTGTGCAGCGTGCATGAGATGAAGTAAGGATCACAATGGCACGAAGTGCAGGCTAGACTCGGCGGAGACGAAGTTGTTGAGGGCTATAAGGGTGGCTCTATCTATAATAGGCGAAGGCGTTAACGGCTACAGCCCTTAATCCTCTGAGAAACCTTGAATAACGTAGGTGTAGGGCAAGCGGCGCACTCGGGCGAGCGGCGCACTTTTGCTAAGACGCCACTAAACCTCCCTCCCTACACTAATGCCTCCCCAACAACTACAGTTTAATGCGTTAAAAGAGCTTTAAATTTAGCCTATGCTTTAAGCTCTAGAATAAGATGCAAAATTCTCTGTATAACGCGCTGCAGCTATCTACAGCGCCTCTGAAACTACACTTTGCGTAAGACGCGCTAGACGACCTTTACGCGTTAATACTATAGCTAACTCACGGAACCTAACCTACAATAAGGAGCAAGTTATTGTTACGCATATACTTAAGTGTGGAGGAGAAGGGAGCTTCTCAAAGCATGTTCAGGTGATCAATGAATTGGACCACTGGTTTCGTAAGAAGACCAAGTGGTTGAACCTATATAGAGGAGCATTGGAATATAGTATCGCCTGCTCCGCCCTGTATGGGAGCTTGTGACCGTGCGCTCACAGGCTCCGTGGTTGCAAGCCTGTGTGATGAGATGCTCCGCAGGGCATGCTCTACGACACACCCCCTAGGTGCGCGTGCGAATGTGGGCGCACCTGTAGCCACGATTCAATTGCTCCCAAATATACCTCGCAGATCCTGGCATTCTTCGTGAGCTTCCTAGCGCGGGATTCCTACTGCGAGCTTCCCACCGCTTGTATGCGCCTTCACCGAACGTTGACTAGGACATGCTCGCCCTTGTGTACATCCTCGGTGCTTCTCTTGCCTGAAGCTCCGTATCTGCTGCCTGAATGATCCCCAAGAGCGCTTGACCCGCCTGGAGACGCTCTCTGTTGCTTAGTGACGTGCTCCGGCGCGTTGTGTTTGTTTTCACGCTGGCCTTCACCTGTTGTCAGTGACACCGTTCACCTCTGTTTCTGGGGAGACATGCGCGAGCACCCCAGTAGCATGATTCCAAGTATGCGCGCGTCTCCTCTGCCTCATAAGAAGCTCCCCTCGCTCGTCGTTGATGATCTTCAGCCTCAGACAGGTCCGCCTCCAGCACCACCACCACCACCACCACCACCACCACCACCACGACGCGCCCACCCGCGTCTGCACCCGCACCTGCACCATGGCTGTAAGTATCCCCATGTTATTGAGCAGCTTAGTTTACTTTCACAGGCTCTGCTGTGTTAGTTAAGCAGCTCAATGTCCTCCTCTTGTTTGTTTTGGACGTTGTCCAGCTTCTTTACTTCTAGCGCTTGCCAGCTATTTATGGGAAGTTCCTTCTCTTACTTTGAGCACTTGGCTAATATATGCAGCGAGGAGATTGATCTGCTCGCGCTGCCGCCCGCAGCGCCGCCATCGCCCACCGCCGCGAGCAGGAGGCGATGGCTCACGCCATCCAGGCGAGCCTTCGGGCTGAGCGCCTGGCGCGCAACGCTGCTGCCGCTGCCACTGCCGCTGCTCCCACCCTCGCTCCCGCTCCCGCCGCCTCCACGGCTTCATCTCTCCTTGGGGAGCCCATGGACTGGAGCCCACTGGGCTCCCACCCGCTCGACCTCGAGCCAACCCCCTCGCCCTCGCCCGCGCCCACGCTGCAAACCCCCCGCACACCCCGCAGGCGCCCTGAAAAGGGCTCCTTGCGCTCTCGCTCGTGCCTGCGCTGCGCCCGCTCCGCCCTGGCTTCCAATTTCGGCGATGCCGGTCGTTGTTACGACAACACCACTGGCGGCATTCGCTGCTACATGTGTGCCTTCGGGCATGATTGCAAGCCTCTGTAAGTCTATACCCTGCTCTTATATCAATTTGAGGAGCTTCAGCTAAATTTCTGGATCAGCTCGGCCGGCGCTGAGCGGCTTCGCCTTCGCCTCACCAAGGCCATCGACTCCGTGCTGCAGGAACGCCGGGGCGCGAAGGCTGAGGCGAAGTCCGCTCGGGCTGCCTTGAGGGGCTTGTTGGCGGTGGAGAGGGAGGAGCGGGAGGAGGCGGAGGAGGACGCGCCGGTGGATGCTGGCACCGAGGATGCGCGTGGAGAGCGCCGGTCAGAGCGCTCCTCAGCTGCTCCTGCCATGCCGGAGCCTGCTGAGTTAGAGGCCGCTCTGGCTGTCCTCTCTCGCGCCCTCGTTGCCACCATCTACCAGGGGCGCTGATCCTCGCCTCCGGTGATGCTCGTGGTTTCAAGATCCCTAACAAGGGGGGGGGGGGGGGTGTCCCCTTGTGTATTTGTAGATCAAAAACCTGACTCCTCATCAATTGCTCCTCAAGCTCCTGTGATCCCTGATTCAACCTGAAGATTCAGCTGCTTTTGGAAGCGTATGAACTGCTGTGCAGTAAGCGCCTTCGTCATACCATCTGCTGGCATATCGCTAGTTTGTAGGTAGAGCACCTTAAAAGATCCTTTGGCATGCTCCTGTCGTAGCCACATGTTTTGTATATTAACATGGCGCAGCCTAGTAGTGACTCGTTCGCTCTCCCTAACCACCAGGCGGATTGTTTGGAGGTTATCGCAGAAGATCTTCCATCCAGCTCCTACCTCTAGCATAAGCTCGGCGAGAAAGCGCTTAAACGCCATAGACTCCTTGCTCACGAGCTCTAAAGCAAGCAGCTCAGCTTTAGTTGTTGAAGTTGTTACAGTCTGCTGCCTGGCCGCTTTCCATACTACAGGCCCTCCGAATAGTGAGATCACGTATCCATTGCTGGAGCGCCTGGTCTCGGTGTTGTCCGCAAATGAAGCATCTCCGCATATGCGCATCTGCTCCCCGTCGTGATCACCATACTGTATCGCCAGATGCTTTGTGCGGTACAAGTATAGTATGACTTGCTCCGCAGCTGCGAGGTGGGAGCTGTTGGGGTTCGTGAGGAAGTGGGACAGCTGTGAAGCTGCAAAAGCTACATCCGGACGGATCATAATGGCTGTATACAATATAGAGCCAACGCGCTCCTGGTACGCCTTGATTTCCTGCTTTGTAGCGCTCCCCTGGCTTTTAGTGAGAGGTATAGTGCTTATGGGAGTGTCTGGGAAGCGCCCCGAGCTTTTCAAGTTGAACTTGGTTGACAGCTTGTCAATGTAGGAATCGTGGACCAGCGATATCGTTCGGCGCTTCCGGTCCCGCACTATCCTGATCCCCAGGAACCATTCGGCAGCTCCCTGATCATCCACCTTATACTTTGAAGTGATTGCATTAAGCACCTGAGTTCCTTTGGCGATATCATCCTCGTGATACATGATCAGTATGTCATCCACATAAAATAGCACTATAACCTTGCGGAGCTTGTTAACAAACAGGCATGGCTCTTCTTTTGAAGGGATTATGCTGGCACTGCATAGGGTGCTCGAGAACTCCTTGTACCATAGGATCGGCGAGTCTCGTAATCCATACAGCGCTCTTTTTAGGCGAACGCATTTTCTAGGTTTTCCGAACCCGTCAGGTAGCTCGCAGAGCACGCTGGGTTGGTTCTCCCTGCTCGCATATAGAAAAGCGCCTGCAACGTCGAGCTGTAGGACTTCGAGATCGAACTCTGCGGCGATCGCCATCATAGTACGAAATGATCGCGCGGCGAGCGTCGCAGCATAGGTTGACTCGATCGTTTCCTTGTGTTGTAGATCTCCTCGAACGC
>JAKJXN010000153.1:0-13109 GCA_022225945.1 Didymella pomorum | reverse complement strand
CTTTTGTTTGTTTCACTCGTGCAGAGGCTCCCTGCCTACTATAAATAGGCAGCTACCTCCACACCTTAGATAGCTCTCTGTCTGCTATTTTGTCTTTCATTGAATTCAACTATCAACCAGATCGCTATCTTTTGTGCTCGTGATGTCAGCCTCACGATATCCTAATCTATTCAGAGGACGCAGCCTCTCACAAGAAGCATGTGAAGATGGTACTAGAGAGACTCCGAATGGCAAAACTCCAGGTGGACATCAAGAAAAGCGAGTTCCACGTAACCCATACTAAGTACCTTAGTTACGTACTTACGAACAAAGGCATCGAAGTCGACCCCAAGAAGGTCGCAGCACTCCGCAAGTGGTTGCCTCCCACCACAGTAACTGGTATCAAGTCATTCCTAGGCTTTGCAGGATTCTACCGCCAATTCGTACCTAAGTTCTCTCAGGTAGCAAAGCCGTTAATCGCTCTGCAAAGCCCAGCCAACCCGTTTAAGTGGACTAAGGAATGCCAAGCCAGTTTCAATCAACTGAAGGAGAGCCTGCTAAGGATCCCGAGTCTATGTCATTTCGACCCCGAGTACGATACCAAGTTGGAGACTGACGCTTCTGATAGAGTAGTCGCTGGGGTGTTATCCCAACAACATCCTGACAAGCGATGGCACCCAGTAGCGTTCTACAGTCGTGTACTATCAGGCGCAGAACTGAACTAGGAGATTCACAACAAGGAGCTATTCGCTATCTTGCAAGCGTTCCACAAGTGGCGAGCTGAGTTAACCTCTGCTAAGAATCAGGTCCAAGTGTACTCCAACCACCGCTCCCTTAAGTACTTCATGACCACTAAGGTACTAAACGCCAGGCAAGCCCGTTAGGCAGAGGAACTAGCCCCGTTTAACTTCCAAATCAAGTATACCCCAGGCAAGCTCAACGAGCGGGCTAACATTCTCAGCCGCCAAGAGCAAGATCTTAACAATCTTAAGGCAGCCTAAGTGGACAACTGTTCGCGAGTGCTACTAGGCCCCCACTAGTTACACAGCCAGATTAATGCTGATCTAGCCCAGACCTACGTGGAAGAAGTAACCCCAGTTGCAATACGCGCCCTCCAGCCAACCATGCAGCTAGACTCGCTGGAGCTCGTTAACGCGGTATTGCAAGCAAATCGCCACGCGTTCAAAGACAAGCGTGCCAACCTTCCTGCGGATTATCGGATCCAGAACGGACTGTTGTTGTATAAGGATCAACTATGCGTAGCACCGGACTCCTTACTGCGTACCCGCCTCATACGAGAAGCTCACGACCAACCATCCACTGCCCACCCAAGCGCCAAAAAGACTTACCAGCTGTTAGCTCAACAGTACCACTAGAAAGGCATGGGAGCTAGTTGCAAGCAGTACGTGAGAAACTGCATTCCTTGCCGCAGAGGCCATCCGCGACAAACCCGGATCCGGGGGTATTTGCATCCGCTACCTATCCCACAGCGACTAATGCAGCACCTGTGTATAGATTTCAAGGACTTTCCTAAGGACTGAGCTGGTTACAACCAGATCCTCGTTTTCATCGACTAGTTAACTAAACAGGCAATCACTATACTGTGCCACAAGACTATCACAGCGCGAGGCATAGCTGAGTTGTTCATCCAGTAGATATACCGTTTTGGTTATACCCCAGAGACCATCGTCTCCGACCGAGGGCCTCAATTCGTATCCAGTTTCTGGTCCAAATTCTGTAGGATTATTAGCGTACAACTTAAGCTGTCTACGGCATACCACAAGGAAACTAATAGACAGACAGAGATCATAAACAAGTATATCAATCAGCGCCTCCGCCCATTTGTCACATACTACCAGGACAATTGGTCTAAACTACTGCCAATTATGGACCGCGCGCAGATGACTCTGCCCCACGCTGCTATCAGTATGAGCCCATACCAGGTAATCTTTGGCAGTGAGCCAAGACAGAGTTAGCATTAGGTAGGCTCTAAAAAGAATCCGAGACCTTTAGTCCGCCTCAACCACCAGGATGCACTCGCCCTTGCCACCCGCATGCACAAGGCATAGCTAACTGCAAAAGAAAACATAGGGAAAGCCCAACAGCGTATGCAAGCGAACGTTGACAAGCATCGTACCCCTGTGAACTAGACCGTAGGTGACAAGGTTTACCTGTCAACGAAAAATCTCGCCAGCGACAGGCCCAGCCGAAAGCTATCCAACTTGTGGGAAGGACCCTTCAAAGTCCTCAAGCAGGTCAGTCACTCGTATCAGCTGAGGTTACCTGCAGGCTCACAAATCCATAACGTTTTCGCACCAGACGTACTGTGCAAGGACCCAGCCAACCCGCTGCCTAGCCAGGAGAACCCCAAGCCAGTCAGCATCCCAATCAACAGTATTAAAGAGTAGGAAGTGGATAACATTCTCTCAAGCAAGCTAGTACGTAGTAAGCTTATGTACCACACCAGCTAGGTCGGACACGACCCAGATCCCACTTGGTATCCCACAGCCAACTTTGAAGGAGCTCCGCACAAACTACAGACATATCACAACAAGCACCCAAAGCGTCCGGGACCGCCGCCTAAGCTCACTCAATGGATACAAGCATGGGAAGACAGAAAGCAGTAGCTAGGGTTACAAGTCTATTGCCAAACAAAGGAAATCTAGAGTACCTGGCAGCCAGTTTCAACCAGGACAAACCCCAAATGCTAAATACAAAGCTACAGTACAAGAACCATCCCTCACTCCAAGCCAGCCATAAGGGCGTCCTCATCGACTAAGGACAGCTCTGAGTCGGGATCCGAACCACCCCTAGTCAGCCCCAGATCCTCCACTAACGCTGGGTTGGCACAACCCTTGCCCTTTCCCTTAACTCCTCTCCTAGAAGCAGTCTAACCCTAGGCAGACCGCCTTAACTCACCGCTGCCTTCTGCAGCCCCAGGAATCCCTTGCCCCCGCAACGCTTGCCTTAGAGCCACCACTTCGCCCGTAAGGGTAACAACAGCCTCCTAGAGGGACCAAATAGCAGCCGAAGTACCATAGTCAGGTGGCAAGAGATGCTAATAGAGCAGCATGTCAGCAGCACTAAACCCTCAAAGCTGTACAGAGCCCACTTGTACAACTAGAGAGAGTTGTCGCGCCGCGCAACGCAACTCCTCCTCAGCAGCCTCCAACACCGCCTCCGCCGCTGCCTGCTCAGTATCACCCAAGCCATCCTCCACCTCGGCTTCCTCCCACGCCACGAACGCGACCCAAAAGGCATCGTACTCTGGTCCGGCATACACCAGCACACAGCGACACCTCTCCGCCTTGTCAGTGCAGTAGCTGCACTTCAAAGACAACGCTGACACAAAACCAAACGCCTCCCGCCCCAACCATTAGCGCCGCCCGATGGCACGTACTGCCCTCATACATATAACCCGATGGGCCTGGGGGAGGGCGCCCAGAGGCACAGGAATCGGCATAGTAAAGTAGCTATATAGGTTAGCAAGACCAGACAGACACCATAGGAGACTTACAGAAAAAGTGTGTGTGTCGCTGGAGGAGAGTACAACAGAATAAACAGTCTTGCGATTGTTTTAACGCGCTGCCAAGCCTAAAATCGTGGTAAAGGCGACTTGCCTAGTGCTGCCTTCACTTAAAAGCTGCATCGCGAATAGCCACCAAACCACGTCCAACTGGGAACTGTCACCAAGGATAACAAGAGATCCACAACACTAGCAAACCAGACCTTCACCGCACAGAGCAATAAGACGCGACAAGGACTCACAAACACCACAAGCTCTGTCTGCGCAGTCCAAGACGTCCTGCCTACCAAGGAAGGGGGTAATGTGAGAACCAGGTCAGAACACAGTCAAGCAGGAGCCAACACCCTTCTGAATTAGCCTTAAACCAGATCCTAGTTATTCACAAGCCCCTATCCTTACCCCTAACTATCAGACAGGTTATAAAGGCATATAGGTAGCAAGTAGTGTTTAGTAGCTTTTTAGTATCCTTTATACAAGACCTATAGGAATAGAGGAATCTCCTGTGTCACAGTCCCAGTGCTCCCATACACCTCGTAGCGGATTCCCACACGTTTCGGAGCCCTCTATCATCCTGCGTCGTTACAACAACAACACATATAACTTCGACGAGACAGGCTTTATAATAGGCTAGATAAGCACTAGAGTAGTTGTTACAGATGCAGAGAAGCCAGGACAAGCAAAGCAGGTCTAGCCAGGCAACTAGGAGTAGGTAACTGTTATCTAGGGCATTAATGCCACTAGATAGGCTATTCTAGCCTACATTATCTTCAAAGCCCGCTAACACCTGTCTAACTAGTACAAGGATGAAACCCTGCCTTAAGACTAGGTTATTAGCATCTCCGAAAACGGCTAGACTACTAACAAGCTTAGCTTTAACTAGTTAAAGCACTTTAACAGGCATACAAAGACGCGCACTGTTGGCACCTACTATATGCTAATTATTAATAGTTATAAGAGCTATAACTCTGCAGAATTCTAGTAATACTGCAAGGATTAGAAGATTATAAGCCTATGTATGCCTTCACACTTATTGCATCTCCTATAGCTACTTAACGTGGGTTATTTTAGCCCTCTAAAGAAGGCGTACAGGGATAAGGTTAATATGCTTATACACAACTAGATTAACTACATTATAAAGCAGGAGTTCCTGCTATACTTTAAAGCAGCTTAGAAGAAAGCTATAACCTCTAGCAACATCCAGGGAGGGTTCCAAGGGGCTAGATTAGTCCCGTTTAACCTAGAACAGGTTATATTAACCCTAGATGTAAAGCTGCGCACTCTATTACTACTACTCCCTACAAATAACAAGCCCTAGCAGTTGCAAACCCTAAGCAATACCTGTCACGGTATCCTCTCAGATCCCCTGACACTAACTGAAATCAGGCTCGTACTGCTGCAAGCAGTACAACCCCGATTCCTACCCAACTTCGTCCTAATAATTACCTAGTAACCGAACAAACCTGCCCACAAGTATATAGACTGTTGCTATCAGAGTTCAGTTCAGTACACAATGTCTTAACCTACTTAGATACTGCACGTAGTAATTAATTAGGACTTCTAGACTAGTCTCTAAAAGACTTACTTATAATGTCTTTGTGACATTATGTTGTGTTAAACCCTTAAGCTAGTATAGCTTCTAAATCTAACCTGTTGCAACTTATACTTGCAAAACTGGCTTTAATTGAGGCAGGCAATAAGGCATTAAAGCTAGCTCTTGCCTAATAGGAGGCTTAACACTAGAACAACCTAGCTACTCTTTAGCGCTAATTTAAAGAACGCATTGCTATAATAGAATAGTCTGCTCCCTGCCTAAAGAAGAAAGTAATATTTAAAACTAAGGATTCCCTAGCATTAGAAATTACCCAGCAGTCTGGGAGTGGCTCGTCTCTCTCCCAGACAACTCCACCTTCAACCCGAACTCTAACTGAACTAGCACTAGTGAAGTCAGATCACCTCCCAGACCTACTAGCTTTTAATGGCAAACGCAAGGACTTGCCTGCGTTTATCTGAAAGCTCTAGTATAAGGTGGAAGGCAATGCTGACCGATTCCCTACCGAGCGCTCACGACTACTGTACGCCCACTCTCGCCTTGACAGAGACGTGGTTTCTCTAATCGACCCCCTGATAGATACCGATATTTGTAACTTTGACCGTTTTGTTGCATTCCTGGAAGCTACCTATGGCGATCTAAACAAGGAAATGACTGCTCTAAGTAAACTTAACAACTTAAAGTAAGGCAAGCGGAGTTTTACTACTTACTTTGCTGAGTTCTAAAGACTAGCTGCTGATATAGGCCTAAACGAAATCAGCCTTATTGCTTCCCTTCGCCACTCGCTCTCACTCAAACTCTAACGCGCTATGGTTAGTGAATCCTTACTAAATAACCTAAACACATACGCTAACCTAATTGCAACCTACAATAATAACCTGCGGTTCTTACCCACATCTGCATCTAACCTGTATCGCCCCCAAACTACACCCACTAGTTAACGTGACCTAGATGCAATAGAAATTAACTCCTCCTACGCTCCTGCTAGTTCCAAAGAAAGAGAAATTTGTAAGAGGAAAGGACTATGTTTTAAGTGTAGGAAATATAGGCATATCTCCCAAGACTGTTCAGTCCCGTTGCCAGCTGCTAGATCCAACTCAATCCACTCCCTAACTCGCCCCCGAAGAGGTTCCGACTCTTCGTCAGCCCACAGTTCTCCCCAACGCTCTAGGCGTAGCCGCAGCCGCAGCAGAAGAAGCTCGCGAAAAGGCTCGTCCCAGAGATAAGTCGCTCCCTGGGACCTACTTAACACCAGATCTCTGCTAACTTATAGACTGCTTCTCTAACTAAGGATTAGAAGTATTAAATTAATATCCTAGTTTTGCTCTAATAAGGAACTATAACTGCTTCCCTATGAACCCTTATTAATTTAGGAGCTAATGGGATTGGCTACATTAACCGCAATCTAGCGCGCAAACTAAAGCTCTAACTAATACCACTTACCTATACAATATACCTAACTAGATTTAATAGAAAACAACTTAAAGGAGGTTCTATTTTATATATTACCTCTGTTTTGCTTACCTACTAGGACTATAAGGAGCAGATTCAGCTCTTTATAACAAACACTAGACGACACAGCCTAATACTAGGCTAACCCTGGCTTTATTAGCACTAAGTAGCATTTAATTACTAGAACTAGGTTCTAAAGTTTAACTCCTCGCGTTGCTAGGCTATCTGCCTCCGCAGACACCTACGCTAACTCCAAACTGCCTCTGAAACTAGTCTAAGGAATAAGAACCTACCTAGGGACCTTACTGTCCGATCCTGTTCCGAGTCTAGCCTGAACCCTGACCGACCTATGGATATCTGCCACATTAGATCTGCCCTGTTCATAACGTTAGCTCAGAGGCCTAACTATGAAATCTTTGCAGTGTTAATAGCTAACATTAATAAAGCTCTCTCTACTAAGACGTATACTAATCTAAAGACTAAGGTACCCTTAGATTACTATAACTTAATACATGTCTTCTCTAGAGCAGAAGCTAATAAGCTCCTAATTCAACGCCCTTACAACCACTAGATTAAACTAGAACCTAGTAAACAACTAGGATACAGACCTCTTTATGGCATGTCCCTAAACGAGCTAAAAGTATTAAAGAAGTACTTAGACAAAAACCTGTCTAAAGGGTTCATTCGCGCTAGCTCCTTACCTATTGCCTTGCCAGTAATATTCGTGAAGAAACCTAGGGGAGGCCTCTGACTCTGCGTCAACTACCAGGGGTTGAACGCCCTAACAATTAAGAACTAATACCTAATTCCCCTCCTATAAGAAACCTTAAACTAACTAAGTAAGGCAAAGTTCTATACAAAGCTAGATATTATTGCTGCCTTTAACAAACTATGCATCGCAAAGGGAGACAAATAGCTTATAGCCTTTTAGACCTAATATAGACTCTTTAAGTACCTGGTTATGCCCTTCAGACTAGCTAACGCCCCAAGCACGTTCTAGCATTACGTGAACGACGCTCTTCGACCCTACTTAGACCTATTCTGCTCTGCATACATAGACAATATCCTTATATTTAGCAATACCTTAGCAGAACATAAGCAGCATATCTAGTTAGTGTTAAAAGCTATAGAAGAAGCTAGCTTGCAACTTAACGTAGACAAATGCGACTTCCACCTAACAGAGGTAACCTACCTTAGTTACGTCATCTCTATGGACAGTATTTAGATAGACCCTAACAAGATTAAAACTATCTTAGATTAGGAATACCTAAGTAACATAAAGGATGTACAAGCCTTTATAGGGTTTGCTAATTTCTATTAGAGGTTTATTAACAATTTCTCTGCACTAGTAGCCCTAATAATATCCCTTACTAAGAAGGACGTCTAATTTAACTTTAACTTAGACTATAAACAGTCCTTTAACTAACTAAAAGAAGCTTTCACTTAAGCTCCTATCCTCAGACACTTCAACCCAGAACTCCTGATACTAGTAGAAGCGGACGCCTCTGATTATGTTATAGCAGGCGTCCTATCCCAGACTGACACCGAAGGAGTTACTCGCCCTGTTGCCTACTACTCAAAACGCATGAGCCTGGCCGAGGGTAACTATGAGATCTACGATAAAGAACTACTCGCGATTATCCGCTGCTTTAAAATGTGGAGACCTGAGCTAGAAGGCGCAACACATCCGATACAGGTCCTTAGCAATCACAAGAACTTGCAGTACTTTGCTACTACAAAGCAGCTAAGCTATTGACAAGCACGATAGTCAGAATACTTGTCCTAATTTAACTTCAAGATATCGTACTAACCCAGAAAGGATGGCGAGAAGCCAGACGCCTTAACTAGACGATCTCAGGACGTCACCGCCCAAGAGGAAGCCTAACAAGCTTATAGCTAGACCCTACTCTAACCTGGACTGTTTACGGAACTTAACCTAAAAGAGTCTAACTGCTTAGTAGAGGAAATTATTAACAAAGAATATGCTAAAGACAGTTTTATTTAAGACACCTTAAAGCTGTTACAGAACAGTACCTAACAATCTAAGTTAATTACCTTAAGCGAATGTGAGCACTAGAACAGTAGGTTGTACTACTATAACTGACTAGTTATACCAGGCTCTAACGAACTAAAAGTGAAACTACTCTAAATTATACACAACTCCCTAGTTAGTAGACACCCAGGCAGAGGGAAGACCCTAGATATTTTACAATAGGAGTATTACTAGCCCTATATGTTTAACACAGTCTAAAGATTTATAGCTTGCTGCTACACTTACTAGAAAGCAAAGGCTTCTTAGGAGAAATATTATAGCCTGCTAAAACCACTTCTAATCCCTATCTAAAGCTAGAAGGATATTTCTGTTAACTTTGTTACTAACCTGCCAGAGTCCAAAGGCTGTACAAACATCATAGTAGTCGTTAACTAACTAACAAAATACTAATACCTAATCCCCTGCGCTTCAATAATAGCACCTGCAGTAGCCCATTTGTTCTACTAACATGTATGGATACACCGAGGCTTACCTGATACAATTATATCTAATAGAGGAACACAGTTTACATTAGCTTTCTGGGACAAACTGTGTAAACAACTAAGGATTAAGGCCCAACTATCTACTGCTTACTATCCAGAGACGGACAGACAGACTAAGAACGCGAACGCAGTAATGGAATAAGTCCTTTAAGCATACACAAACTATTAACAAGATAATTAGGTAAACTAGCTACTAAAAGCACAGTTTAAAGCTAACAACACTACCTCTAAGTTAACGCAAGTTTCCCTGTTCCTTGCAAACTCTAGCTAACACCCACGCATGGGCTTCGAACCCCCTTTAGATACACTTCAACCGCCGCACTAGAGGCTACAAGTGGGAGACGTTAACAGGATGGTTAACAAGATTAGAGACCTCACCGAATACGTCTAGGAAGAGCTGCTATAGGCACAGGCCTCACAGCAAGAATACGCAAACTGGAAAAGAACACCAGCCCTGGCGTACTCTGTGGGCGATCACGTATGGCTTGACGCCAGAAACATTAGAACTAACTAACAGTTAAAGAAACTTGATTAGAAGAACCTTAGACTATTTCTAGTTACATAGATAGTATCCTCTTACGCTTACTAACTTAATTTACCTAATAGCATGAAGATACACCCTGTATTCCATGTGTCTCTACTCTAACTAGCATCACCTAAATTAGATTACCTGCCTGGTTAATGAAATCTGCCTCTAGATCCTGTCCTTATTAACGGAGAACTAGAGTACGTTATTAAGGGAGTAGAGAAGATACGTTTTAATAAGAAACAACGCTAATATAAATACCTTACTAGGTGGACTAGCTATAATAAACTGTCCTAGGAACTAGCTGAATCTCTGCGCGATACTAAAGCTGCAGAACAGTTCTATACCTAATACCCTTCTGAACTAAACCTGTTTCCTAATCTTTAGTAATAAAATAAAGGAATTTAACTTTCCTTTAGGAGGAGGGGGGTACTGTTACAGTATCCTCTTAGATCCCCTAACACTAACTGAAATCAGGCTCGTACTGCTGCAAGTAGTACAACCCTAATTCCTACCTGACTTTGTCCCGATGATTACCCGGTAACTGAACGAACCTGCCCACAAGTATATAGACTGTTGCTATCAGAGTTCAGTTCGGTACACAACGTCTTGACCTACTTAGATACTGCACGTAGTAATCAATTAGGACTTCTAGACTAGTCTCTAAAAGACTTACTCGTGACGTCTTCGTGACAATACCCTAGAATTTAAGTCGCAATTAACTCTAATTTAAGACAAGTATAGGAGGGAGCAGGGTAGCTTACCAAATTCTATTCTAAGCGCAATTAAGCACTACGCAAAGGGGGGAGCTATCCTATTATATAAGCTTGCACTTACACAACAACAAATCCGTGAGCTTAAAGCAGCTGCTAAGGCTACTATATAATATAAATTGCATAGAAGAAAGCATATTTAAGCTAAGGGAAGCCTTATAGTTAAAGAGGGCTAGAGGTTAACTGCTCTAAAGGAGTTTAGGGCGCGTAGTAATAGAAAGAGGGGGAAGAAGCAGGTACGCGCTAAAGGAGGTGAACCCTCCTAACAACGCTGTAGACGGTGCAGAGAGGGTAGGCACAATGCTCAAACGTGCAAGAATAAAGAAGAATAGGTCTCTAAGTAATATTATAGCTTGTTCTGCCTTATGCAGCCCTAATCTGTGGTGTTTTAGGCCATAATAGGGTGAGTTTTGGTGTGGTCTTGGCAAAAGTGGCCCGCTCGCCCGTGTGGCCCGCTCGCCCGTTGTGTACGTTATAGTACTCCACTAAAAAAACTCACGATAATTACTTTTGTACGTGGCTCTGTAGCCTCAACTTTGCAATCGCTGTACAGGCTCGGAGCGATCGTTGGTTGTTACCGATCGTTGGGTGCACGGACACGGTATGGGAGCACTGGGACTGGGACACAGGAGATTCCTCTATTCCTATAACGTACATCACGGGCGAAAGAATCAACGGGCGAGAGAATCACTTTTGCCAAGACCCCACTAAAACACCTACCCTACACTAATGCCTCTATAACAACAACAGTTCAACGCGTTAAATAAGCGTTAGATACAGCTTATGTAACGACGCAGGATGATAGAGGGCTCCGAAACGTGTGGGAATCCGCTACGAGGTGTATGGGAGCACTGGGACTAGGACACAGGAGATTCCTCTATTCCTATAGGTCTTGTACGAAGGATACTCAAAAGCTGTTAGTCTACCTTGCTACCTATGCTGCCTTTATACACTCTGATAGTCCAGGGTCAAGATAGGGGCTTGTGAGTAACCAGGATCTGGCCAGGGTCCGAGTCGGACAGGTATCGGACCTTGCCCAGATCTAAGTTCCGAGCTAGTTATCACATTACCCCCCTCCTTGTAGGCAGGTTGTCCTGACCTGTATGTATGAGAGCAGCTCGTCACCCTGTTGTAAGCTCCTTCTGTTGAGCGATTCCTTGCCAGCTCCCTAGTTGATATTAATGGCTTCCCAGTGATGTTTACCTTTCGTTGTTCCCCGCGCCTTGTCTTTGTCAGATGCCATTCGGAAGGTAGACAGGATGTGCTGTAGAGGTAAAGAATAGTAATAACAAAGTTGCAGTTACTGCAGTGTTTAGTCTTAGTAGTGTCTAGCATAATAACAAGCTCTTGCTGCTTTATCTCTTCTTCTTTAGTAGAACAATAACCTTTTTCTTGTAAGTCCTGTACTGCTTGTGTCTAGTCTTGCTAACACTAGTAGCAGTTATATACATAATGCTAGTTCCTGTTCTACCTAGTGCTCTTTCCTAGGCCTACTAGGTTATTTGTTTATAGGCGGTGCGCGCTATTGCGCAGCAACAGTAGTTAAGGAGAGAGGAGTTTGCGTTTGCTTTAGTGTTGTCTTTAAAGTGCAAGTATTGCATAGAGCAGGCAGAAAAGTGTTACTATATGCTAGTATACGCTAGAATAGAGTATAATGCTTTTTAGGTCGCGTTTATTGCGTGGGAGGAGGCAGAGGTAGAGGAGGGGTTAGGAGAGAGAGAGAAGGAGGCAGTAGAGGCAGTGCTAAGGCGCATAGAGGAGGAGCTATATTAAACAGCTTAAGACCTTGCTTAGCTTATATAAGTAGGCTCTGCATAGCTAAAGGGGTTAACTGCTGCTAATATACTGCTTTACTAGCATCTTACGCCACCTAACTAGGGCACTTTAGCTGCTATCTAGTCCCTTATTAAGGTTATTGCCAAACTTAAAGGCAAGGTAGAAGCCCTAAGGCAGGCGGTGGTATCTCTGCAGGGTAGAGGAGTTTCTAGGGCTGCAGAGGGCAGTAGTAAGTTAGGGCAGTCTGCCTAGGGTTAGGCTGCCTCTAGGAAGAATAAGGGGAAGGGTTGTGCTAGTCCTAAGCCTGTGGAGGACCTGGGGTTAACCGGCGGGGATTCGGACCTTAACTTGTCGTTGTCTGACCTTGCTGATGACACTGCCATAGTGGACGCGGTATAAGTGATCTATTTCAGCGGTAGTTCTATACAGTAGTTTTCTTTTGTTTAGGCGTTTATGAGGTCTATTCTAGTTAAAACTAGCAGACTAGTACTATAGACTTTCTTTATCTTTAACTAATTAATTCTGTAACCCTACTATTTCTAATCATCTTCCCACACTTGCAACCAGTAAGGTAACTCCTGTGGCAGACCTAGACGTTTTAGATACTTATTATAGTAGGCTTGTAGTTTGTAAGGAGCTCCCTTAAAATTTGCTGCAGGATACTATGTAGGATTAGGGTTGTGTCTAACCCAGCTTGTACAGTATATAAGCTTGCCACGTACTAGCTTGCTAGTAAGGATTTCTTGCACCTCCTATTCTTCTACCCTATTAACTAGGATACTAACAGGCTTAGGGTTTTCCTGGCCTAGCAGCAGGTTAGCTGGGTCCTAGCATAGTACGTCTAGAGCAAACATATTATAGATATGCGAGCCTACGGGTAATTTTAACCTATAAGAGTAGCTAACTTGCTTAGTGACTTTAAAGGGACCTTCCTATAAGTTAGATAGCTTTTAACTAGGCCTGTTACTAGCAAGATTCTTTATTAACAGGTAA
>JAKJXN010000152.1:0-13316 GCA_022225945.1 Didymella pomorum | reverse complement strand
GTACAAGACCTATAGGAATAGAGGAATCTCCTGTGTCCCAGTCCCAGTGCTCCCATACACCTCGTAGCGGATTCCCACACGTTTCGGAGCCCTCTATCATCCTGCGTCGTTACAGATACCGTGACAGGGCCAAACCGCGCTCTTTGCGCAGAGAATTGGCTATATCAGTCACAGCTGCAAGCCAGGGGGACTCTCCTCGCGCAGCTAGGTCAAGTATGTGCGTAATAATAACCTGCTCCTTAGCATTAGTCAGGTTCTGTGAGTTGGCCATAGTATCAATGCGTGAAGAGTGTCCAGCGCGTCGTCAGCTTAGTGTACTTTAGGGGACACTGTAGATAGCTGCAGCGCGTCGCTAGGAGAGACTCGCGTCTTGTTTAAGAGCTTAAAGCACAAGCTGTATCTAACGCTCTTTTAAGGCGTTAGACTGGTGTTGTTGTGGTTGCATTAGGGTAGTAGTGGTGTTTTGGTGGGGTCTTAGCAAAAGTGATCCACTCGCCCTAGTGATCCACTCGCCCTCAAAGTACGTTACTGTTTGCTAATTATTGACGGTCACAACAGCCACAACTCTGCAGAATTCCAGCAATACTGCAAGGATTAGAAGATTATAGGCCTATGTATGCCTTCGCACTCATCGCACCTCCTGCAGCTACTTAACGTGGGTTGTTTTAGCCCTCTAAAGAAGGCGTATAGGGATAAGGTTAACAAGCTTATGCGCAACTAGATTAACTATATTACAAAGCAGGAGTTCCTGCCATGCTTTAAAGCAGCTTAGAAGAAAGCTATAACCCCTAGCAATATCTAGGGAGGGTTCTAAGGGGCTAGATTAGTCCTGTTTAACCTAGAACAGGTTATATTAACCCTTGATGTGAAGCTGCGCACCCTATTACTACTACTCTCCACACACGATGAGTCCTGGCAGTCGCAAACCCCAAGCAATACTCTAGAATTTAAGTCGCAATTAACCCTAATTCAAGACAAGTATATAAAGGAGCAGGGCAGCTCACTAAATTCTGTTCTAAGCGCAATTAAGCACTACGCAAAGGGGGGAGCTATCCTGTCGCATAAGCTTGCGCTTGCACAAAAACGAATCTGTGAGCTTAAAGCAGCTGCTAAGGCTACTACACAACGCAAATTGCATAAAGAACGCGTATTTAAGCTAAGGGAAGCCTTATAGTTAAAGAGGGCTAGCAGTTAACTGCTCTAAAGGAGTTTAGGGCGCGTAGTAATAGAAAGAGGGGGAAGAAGCAGGTGCGCGCTAAAGGAGGTAAACCCTCCTAACAACGCTGTGGACGGTGCGGAGAGGGCGGGCACAATGCTTGAACGTGCAAGAATAAAGAAGAATAGGTCTCTAAGTAATATTATAGCTTGTTCTGCCTTATGCAGCGCTAATCTGTGGTGTTTTAGGCCATAATAGGGTGAGTTTTGGTGTGGTCTTGGCAAAAGTGGCCCGCTCGCCCGTGTGGCCCGCTCGCCCGTTGTGTACGTTATAAGAGATAAAGAGATGCAAAAACTGTGAATATACTAGTAAATTGGGGTGGGCGACTCGCTTGGGTGGGCGACTCGCTTGTGAAACACGTTATAAGAATATTATTGCAAAGGCCTATAGAGCACTCTACTAACTTATCTTGTGACAATAGCTATTGTGTGTGGCTCTACAGCCTCAAGTTTGAGCTAGCCGTGAAGGCGTTGAGGTGTGCATTGGTTGAATCCGTGCATCGGGTGCACGGACACGGTACAACTAGCTAGCGCGCCTCGTGTTACGCCCCAGCCTATGTTCACATAAAAGTGCTCCACTGGGATGTATGCGCATCTTAGTTTCGGTGCAGGAAGCGTGTGACCCAGCTCTCGGAGACACGGTGTCCCGCAATATCAAAAGCGCAGTACTGCACAGTAAATCATGGTCTGTTCGACTAGTTGTGCGGCGCGATTGCCTCAATACTAGCTGGGCTAGGATACTAGAACGGTACAACACCTACGTACTCTTTTAGATTTCGCAGAGCTACACAACCCGCATCCATGCATGCTACACATTGCGAAGCTGAGAGAACAATACCCTGTTGCTTGGCTTTGCATATCAAGCCGAGCACGAAGGACGATTGCCCAGCAAGACATGTGTGAGGACGAACGCCGTCCTATCAGGTGCCACGAAAAGCGCCACTTCGGTCACTCGGCTACTGAAAATCGGTGAATAGACGCCGATGCTGCAGCCTTCATGATCAAGCACCGCAATATGTGCTGACTTATATATTGCAATCATGGTGAGCATTCACACCTATACTTGTCATAAGCAGCGAACCACACAAATTCGTTCGTCATGGCCGCAACATTCGTATCTCCCCAAGTCGTGAAGATTGATGGAGTTTGGCAAATTGAAGGGTAAGGCTCACGTAAAGCATTTCACTGTCGCTTAAGGTTTCCGCGAGACCTCAATGTCACCGTTGCGTCGAACATTTCGCTAACATGGTGTATCAGCAAGCCTCGTGAAGACCTCAAAATCTGCGCTCGATACAACCCTTCCAATCTTGCCGGAAAGACGATACTCGTCCTACTTATCGATATTCCACCGAACGGCGGCACCCCATCGCACCGTCATGGTGGCGCGACGGCCATTGCGATTCCTGTCTCCGGCTTTTCGCTCAATCAGATGAACGGTCAAGAGGCTCAAGTCTTTGGTCCGGGAGAATTCTGGTATGAAGGGCCTGGCTGCCATCATCAGCGGTCTGAAAATGTTAGCTCAACAGAAAGAGCGAAATTCTACGCTATTTTGATCGTGGACGACGAGACTCTGGGAGGAAAGAGCGGAGAGGAGTATGGGAACATCTTCGTGCTAGA
Organism: Didymella pomorum; assembly: GCA_022225945.1. Taxonomy (NCBI): domain Eukaryota; kingdom Fungi; phylum Ascomycota; class Dothideomycetes; order Pleosporales; family Didymellaceae; genus Didymella; species Didymella pomorum. Next base: position 10,484 of record JAKJXN010000152.1, on the reverse strand, counting down.
TAAGGAGGTCGAGACAGGAGAGAAAGCTCCAAGCAAGTGATAACCATGGCGTTGTGTTGCAACAGGGTTTTTATCAGATAGACGTCAGAGCGGGAACGGAACCGAGGGTCGAGATCCCCTAGCAGAGTGAAGTTATGCTACTATCTCTCGACCGGACGAAAAATATCCAAAGCCCCTATAGGGCAAGATACTGTGCAAAAGCAGCTCCGTTCTATCCTAATTTGTGACAGCAGTGCTGTCAACAGTCAATCACGCAGGGCTCAGCGACCTCGGATTGACTTGCATAATTACCCATTTGGACCTAGCGATTACTTGCATAGGTTTAATCCCTACCTTGTTGGGTAAGCCCGTGAACGCGAGGTCGGAATTGACGTTGGTTGTCAATAAGCTTCAGTGACAGAGATGAGACCAACGAGTCTACAATCTGCGTGCACGTGCCGCCGCGTTACAGAACATACTTTGTGAATTAATGTACGTCAAATTATTCTAGGTTCTAATTATCCTCGGCGCTTACCATTCCTATCCACCATTTGCGATTCTTACCCACTCCTTGCTCACTTGCTACACCTCAATACCCTATATAGGTGTGTGCATAGAAGCGAGCTCGAGAGAATGTTCAGAGACACATCCATTACCTACCATCTTACATGGTAGGCTCCGTTTCATGGGTGTGTCAAAGCCACAGAGATAATGGACCAGTCCCCTGTTCTAGTGCGCAACCAGTTGTTGAGCTTCAAGCGGCTGACAGGGCCCCTGCACAGTGCACGCCATAGATTACACGAAAGAAGGCGAAACTACGAGGGATCTTGATATCTGAAGGAGTGCGACTGAATACTACGAGGAACTTTGATGCACGTGATGGATTTGCCGCGATCAGCGCAGTGGTTCTTGCAAAACTTGACCGAAGAGGAAAGCAGCCTGAACCGTGCAGGTAACGAGGTCAGAATTGTCTTGCTGGAGCTGAGAAGGGACCCACCCCGCTTTTTGTTATGCCGAATAATCTTTCCTTTTCGGGCTGTCGCCTTCTGGATACCGAAAACCAACCGAGAGGCCGGCTCTAGCGGCTTTGTTGGCTTACATACCCTCATTTCTGCTTACTTTCCCCACTAGCAACATTCCGATCTCAGTCTCGCGAATGAAAATATCAATTCCTGTCGTATTTGGTTCCCCATACGCTTGCTTGGGTTCAATGACCCCTGCCTCTGCTTATCAATTACCTATGCTACTCTAGGTTCATGACGAACGGCGACTGATATCGCCCGTCCCGATAGGCTGGATGGGTAGGCATAACCATGCTTTCGGAGCTAGGCCCGCAAGTTACTGTCTCTAGAATTCGGTGTTTCGGAATCGATATGTCGATAGAACTCCAGACTGGAGACGCTAGTCCTTGAAGCATGCGCAGGAATCTATATAGAGGGGTGGAATACGGCCGAGACTCATTCCTTCACTACAGATTCCTCATCAGAACCGCTACATTTTAATTTCTTCACCAACACTATCGCCTTGACCACTTTCAAGACGCCCGTCGAATCTCTTCTCTGCAACTTCGCCAAGTCACTCATCAGCATGTTCAATATCCCTAAACAGCAAAAAGCAGTCATCTTCAACACTGAAACAAACAAGATCTCTTTCACTAGTTCTGCTCCGATCGTTATCGCTGCAGAAGAGCTCCTGATCAAAGTCCATAGCACCGCTATCACTAACGGCGAGCTAGAATGGGGTCAATTCGTCAACTGGCCGGTGGAGCATATTCCATGCTACGATGTTAGCGGGACAGTGCTTTCTCTTCCGACCGCACCTGCGTCACCTCACGGCTTCAAAGAAGGCGACAGGATCTTTGGTAGAATCATGGCGAACCGCGAAGGCGCAGCCCAGGAGTATGCCAACATCCTACCATCGGAGGCGGCTCTAGTGCCCAAAGGTCTGGACATGGACAGTGCCGCATGCGTCCCAATGAGTGCTCACACAGCATGGCAAGCGATTTTCGAGAAAGGCCTTCTGACCGGCTCCTTCACACCAACTTCCGTGCCTCACGTCAACTCTACCGGCGAAACAATCCTCAATCAAGCAAAGGGGGAAAGGGTTCTCGTACTTGGTGCAGCGGGCAGCGTAGGCCAATTGGCCGTCCAGTTCGCGAAGCTGGCAGGCGCATTTGTCGCCGGCACAGCAAGTACGAAGAACGAGAAGTTTCTGAAGGGTCTGAATGTTGATGAGGTAGTCGACTACACGAAGCTATCAATCGCCGAATACGTTTCCTCCAACGAAAAATTCGATCTCGTTTTCGACTGCGTAGGCGGTCAGTCCATGCTTGATGGATGGCGCGGGGTCAAAGATAACGGAGTATACGTTTCTGTCGTCCCGGGGTTCAAAGAGCCTGAAGGCGGTAAGCCGGCTGGTATTAGGACCGAGTGGTTTATCATGGAACCGAGGAGTGGAGAGTTGGCGGCAATCGGCGAGTTCTTTGCGAAGGGTATGCTGAAGACGAATGTGGATAGTGTGTGGAAGCTTGAGCAGTTTCAGGAGGCATTTAGTAAGACGGCCACTGGACATGCAAGGGGAAAGGTTGTGCTCAAAGTCAGCGATGCGGAGTAGGAGTACTTTAAAGGCTACAACCTTCGGTTTGTCGGCAAAGTCCAAAGATTGTAGATCTTTGCCTGCAATACCTTTATCAATACGTGACCATCGCCTTTCAGCGTCAGCAGTTTGTCCAGTGTGGAGTCTATTCCGAGCTGTTACAGCACAGGATCAAACAGTGGTGTTACCAATTTGGGTGGCGAGCATGTATTCACGAAGATGCTCAGTAAGGTTCAAACACCATGTTCTGGCCGGAGAAACGATGAGGTTGGCCTTACCTGGCTTAGCAGGTAATTTGGTTGCTGTACCAGATGGAAAGCCCGCAGAAAATACCGGCTTCTTGTTCTTGGCGGCCACGACAGCCATGTGACGATGGTGTCATTAGGTACTGCAATAACAACGAGAAAGCGACCGTTCTCCCTTCCACGGTCAATTTTCATATTTAAGCACTTGGAAGTAGTCATTCTCAAGTCTCTCGCAACTGGGCAATCAGAGCAGCTCACAACGTGCCTTCGCAACGCTTGATGCCGGAAAGAGCGATCTCTTCCACATCCCTCATGCTATACTCGATCGTTTGAACTGTAGTCAGTCAGAGTCCGCTGAGTCGTCAGCGCCTACTTCCTCTCATTACGTCGGCATGGACTGGCGGAAACGAACAGATTGTGGCGGCATGTCATGAAGGATGCGGCTTTGCACATCGCGCAGAAACACCCCACCACTCAGTAGTCAACAATGAGCTTCAGAACCTCGAAGATGCGGGATTCGCAGCGCGCTTGCTACTAAGCGTAAGCAGAATCAGGAGGGCAAACCGCTTGGCATGCAACAACACAAGCAGAATGTCGCAGGCCAAACGCTGTCGTGAACCTAAACTGTGTTACTCATCGTGTCGCTCAAGGGCCATGATATAGGCTGAGCTTTGATGCTGAAACAATACAAGAACATACAAACTTTTCTTGAGATCCTATACCTGCAACCCCCACACCCAACCGTGCGACACAGAACTAGTGTGGTGTAGAGTTCTGACCTTCTCGCGCCTTTAAAGAAGCGCGCATCCGCGATCGCATCTACAAGGAGCTGAAGCAGGCTGGAGAGTTATAAAAAAACGAAGTGGTACAAATTCCGGCACGCTGATACACTACAAAGTCAAAAGATCGCAGAAGAAACGCGTGTCGCGCGAGACAAGACGAGGAAGGTGCGACAGCAGAAGAAGGCTGAGGCTGAAGAAGCCACCGAGTGCAAAGCTGAAAACAGAGCGTTGAATGCAAGCTTGCGACATTACGATTCCTGTAAGGAGGACGAAGCGTGGATGTGCGTGACGTGCGTGATGTGGGTGATATGGGTTGTCCTCCGGCCGTCGAGCGCTCATCAACAGTCGATGTAAAAAAGCTCGAGTTAGAGTGTTTGTCGGATAGGCCCATAGAGTACCGGAGGACTGCTGTGATAGATGCCCTGAACGAGCTTGGACATTATCCTAGCTTCAGACTTTGATTGAATATTCTCGTTAGGTGGGCTGTGATCAGATTAACGCCGGCTTGCAGTGCCTTGTTCGTGATACCGTCTGGACCTGGTGCTTTGAGGGGTGACATTGTTTTGATGGCGGCTCGCACCTCGTTCTCCCCGATTGCAGGCATCTCGACCTGACCGCTGTAGTCGGCATTCGCTATGTATCCCAGATCTGCCTCGGGCGGCGTGGGGAAGAAGACGTTTCGAAACAGCTCGGCCTTTTCCGCCGGATCGATCAGTTCTTGTTGTGTGTCAGGGTGATGTATAGTCGGTATGGTTCGGGTCGACTAGTCGTGCCTTGTGCGCGCCTACTTGGCTAGCTTCCACAATGCACATGGCGACTCAGATGCTTGCTCTATACAGTCTCTGTATGCCTTTCGCAGTGCTTTGCTGATCGTTCCTGCTTTGTGGTTCCTCGCAGCACAATATGCCTCCCAGGTCTCTTCCGTGTGATGCTGATTATGTGCCCTCTTTAATCGCTTTGTCTTATTCAACACTGCTCTACATTCCTCGGTCCATCCCTCCCGTGTGTAGGGGGAGATACGAGTCTCAGGCACTGCTTTATGTATCGCGTATTGTATGGCAGCAGTCACCTCACCGGTGTATGCGTCGAGCGCTATCTTTGTCAGTGGTCTTCGGATCGGGGGTAGAGAGTGTCTTAGCGCCTTCGTGTACGCGTTCTCGTCTAGTCTCTTCCAGTCTTTGCGTGGCTATTTCTCCAGGTGTTGCACGGGGAGATCTAGCGTTGTGCTTATGAGCAGATGATCTGAGTCGTGATCTAAGCTTCTGTCCACTTCGCCCTTGATGACATGCTCGATCAGCCTCATTGTCACGAGGCAAAGATCGATTGTGGACTGTGATCGGCCTTCTTCATACGTGGTCGTCCCTGGCGGAAACGTGCTGTGGAGTGCAAAGTCCCCTAAGATGTCGATCAGGTCTTCCGACTCAAGATCGGTGACCTCCCTGTTCGGCCCTTCCCATAAGGGGTGGTGCAAATTGAAGTTACCAAGGAGCACTTGTTTGACTGTGTGGTATTGCCGGAGCGCCTCTTGTACCTGTGGTAATGTGCTCTGTCGGTTGCTCGAGGTCTTTGGCGGGTTGTAGACGTTGTGGATGATGAGCCGCTCCTGGCTTTGCTGATCGTTTGCCAGGTCTATAATGACGGAGCAAATGGTTTTTGTTTGCTCCTCAAAGCGCCGCTTTGTCTGATCCATTCTCTTGTTGATGAAAAAAAAGACCCAAGCTGGGCCCTCCATGTCACCTGTTGTGTAGCAGAGGTGGAACCTATCCTTGGCTGTGTGATGAGTGGTGGCGGAGTACGGGTTCTTCCAAGGCTCCTGGATGGCGATGATGTCGAATTTGTAGATCCCTGGGTCGCGCAGTAGCGACGCCATCACCATGTCTTTCGACCTTCTTACGTTATACTGTAGTATGTTCAGTCTGTTGTGTCTGTTCATGCTTCGTTGTCCGAGTCGATTTCCATGTGCTGGCTGTTGCCGCTCTGTGACTGCGGCGTGTTGGCCCCGGTTGCTTCCATGGCTTTCCGGGTAGGTATGATGTGCCTCTGCAGTCTTTGGCTGCTACTTGCTTGTGTCGACAGGTTCTGTTGATCTGCTGGCTCGACGGTGGTTCCAGCGTTGGTCCTCTTCTGTCCTCGTTCGGTCTGCGATCGGCTCCTGGTGATTGGTGCTGGCTACGTCAATGCAGGAGCTGACGCGGGTCTACTCCTTCGGACAGTTATAGCCGATACCTCCGATGGGATGCTGCTTCTCAGTGTCTCCGCGACTGGGTGGCAATATGGGCGTACATCGTATGCAGCCTTCGCCGTTGCCCTCTCCTCTTTCCTGGCCGGGCACCGGTAGCTCCACGCTTCGTGCTCGCCCCGGCAGGCGGCACATTTCCTAGGTACATTCCGGTCGAGCTTCGACGGGCAGTCTCAACTCTAGTGTTGCTGCGCGCAGTAGCCGCATGCGATTATTGTCTTGCATTGGGTTCCTATGTGGCCGTAGTGTTGGCACTTGAAGCACTGCCGCTCGTATCTCTCGCACTGGAAGACCTCGCCCTGCCAGATCAGGCCCTCGTCAATGATCTTGTTGGCATCCTCTAGCTTGCTGAACTCTATGATGACGCTGGAGGCGGCTTTCGTGGGTGCGTTGCGTGTCAGCCACCCTATGTACTTGATCTCTACCTGCACGATGAACGGCTTGTTGTCTAGTAGTATCTGGCCTCTTGTCTCTTCGAACCTGACCATGTCTATTGCGCTGGTGCGCATGCCGTGTGCGATGATGCCGTAGGTTGCGATCCGTATAGAGTGGCCTGTTGCTGATGCGGTGGACCTAGTCGTCTGCGAACTGTTTTAGTGCTTCTGCCTCCTTACTAGTGACGGTCTTGATGCTGAGATCGCAGCTTCTCAGCTGATTCGAAGAGAACACCTTAATGCTGGCTATTTTCTATTTCCACTTTGCGCGATGGCGCGCTCTGCATGCGCGTTGACGTTGCGCGAGTTCATCGCTCGCAGGCTAAGTACTGTACTGGGGCCTCTGATAGTCACGACCACTTCACGCTGCGTCTGCATTGAACGCATTCTAGCAACTTGTGTATTTGGTGTACCTGCTAGCGTCGCGCCCCTCGCTGCCATCGCAGCGTAGCTGAGCGCGCCATCTGCCTGTGGTCCTGCGTTTTTGATCTGTCTTGCCATCTGCAGGTTAGCTTTACCCACCTTGACCGCCTCCTTGGCCGCTGTCTTTGCATCCTCTCCAGCTCTTGTGTTTAGCTGTACGTTCGCAGCGATTGCGTGGATAGTATCAGCGGTGTTCTTTGTTTCGGTCTTGAGTTTGTGCTTAATAGCGTCAAGCATTCGTGCGGCGTTGTCTGAGGACGCCTTAGCCTTGGTCTGCAGGATGCTAAGCGCATCGCACACCGTGCTGTGGGCAGGGACGTGTTGCACTTTCAGTATGAACGTCAGCGTGCCGTGTATGATGACCTTGACGAGGTCTGCCGGCACGAGCTGGCTTTGCGTGCGATCGATACAGGCCAGCGCGTCCTGAAGGTAGGTGCTGAGGCGTGTAGCGTGCTCGCGGAATGGGGTTGGCCATGCGGGCTGCTGAGGCCACGGTCTCGCCATGGCACGTTAGACACAGTGGGCTGCTGCGGCTGGGTGCTGGCTAGTCAATTAGCGTCAAGAGCGACCGGTTGAGCACGAAAATAAGACTGAATTCCAAAAATCGGGTTCTCGCTCTGCGTTTCCTTTCAAGGTGTTGATGGTGTGCTATCGTGCGCACTCGGCAAACGCGCGCACCCGGTGGGTGCATGGGCACAGTGCCTCCCCGCTCATCGCGTCTCAACAATATCGGTCTGCCGGACGCCGAGAATGCGCGTTCAAACAGAGCGGAGCTTAAGTAGCCCGCGCGACGACATCATTGCACTTGCTCTAGTCAAACACACAATAATGGAACATCCTCCGCTCGCTACATCGCTTCTGCAACGATCAACTCCTCGAGTTGCGCTTGCGTGTATACAATGTCGTTCACGAAAAGTCCGCTGCGACGCTACACTGCCGAGCTGCAACCGCTGTCTCGCTGACACGAAGACGTGCAGGTATCAAAAGTCGCGTCGTGGTGGGCGGCCTCGTCGGTCAGCACCGGCTCCTCTACTCGACACGGTAGAGACACCAGCAGCTCCTGAACAACAGCACCAATCGCAATGGGACGAAATCTCCGCGACAGCTGATCGGCCCTTGGGTAGCAAGTCATCCTGCACAGGAACAGCAGGAAGCTCGTCGCAAAGCAATTTTGATGCCTTGGTGAACGTATCAACTGTCGACGGTGTTACACTCGGTGGTACTTATCTTACACAAGCGCAGGTCAACCAGCTTCTGACCAAATACTACCTGTTTTTCCACGATGCACATCCGTGCGTGCTCCCTAGATGGTCGCTTCTGCTACGGCTCGCCAGCGAGCCAGCTGCATCCGATATCTTACTTCCAGTCTTGCTATACATCGGTTCCATCTTCACCAACATGGTTGACTCGGGTCCTCTGGCGGCAGCCGCTTCTCAAGCTGTCTCTGCAGCACGACCACGCTCGGGACTACTCAGCCCGTACTATATCCAAGCATTACTCCTTTATGCTATCGCAGTGTACTGGTGCAATGAGCCAGAAAGAGGACGAGATTTGCTAAACGACACCATTCGTGGGGCGCTTACATTAGGAATGCAGAGGATGGATTTCGCATCACAATACGGTCAAGGCGATCTGGTTCTACAAGAAAGCTGGAGGCGCACATGGTGGATGATCTACATTACCGATGCACATATCGCAGGAAGTACCCATTCCTTTCCCACTCAGAGCGGAGCTGTAGAGATTACAACTGGCCTGCCTTGTGAGGAGCACGAGTACGAGTCTGGTGTAAGATTACCTGGATGCTGGGACAAATGAGCGTCAGACTTATCCGGTGTATATAGGATATTCCCCTGCCGGCAACATTGCGTAGATACGACGTTCGCGAATTCTCTGGCGTAGAGTTCTCGTCGTTCGCCGAGCTGATTGGCTTCACTCAAGGCATCAATCGAGCACTAACGACGCGGCGCATGGGCGACATTGAGAATGCGAAAGTAGTAGCAGAGACTGCGGATAATACGGTGATGGCATGGTGCTCTCTTCTACCTGCGTCAAAGCGAAGGATCCTTCGAGACGATGGGACCGTAGACGGGCATCTTTTCCAAGCCAACATACTGATGCATACGTACGTGAACATTCGTTCCAAAACGGAGCCACGTCGACTGATTCGTTGTAGTTACGTCGTTGATCTGCACCGTCAACTATCCGCACTGAAGTACTCTCCCATCGAATCAATCTCAAAGTGCGTACCGCCTCCACCTCCCGACTCGAACGATGCCATCAGAGACGAAGTCCATATCCACACCGCCAAGGTCCTGTTCGCTATTAAGGAGCTCAGCAGACTTCTTACGCTTCCGACACGCCTAAGCGAGCATACCCCTTTCATCATATGTATGATCACTTTGATGACCATTGCGCATCTTTCCGCCTGTCGTTATATCTTTAAGGAACCAAAGCTGTCTTTGGAACGTGAGAAAATTCGGCTCAAGATGGGCCTGTTGAAGATGCTAGGTAAGTAAAGCCTCTTTCCACATAGGTCACTGGAAGCGCTGATCCCGTTTCGTCAGGTGAACACTGGCCTTCCGGGAAGACGGAGTACCACGATATAGGTGTCATTGCCCGAGAGATGCTGGGATTAGAAGACGAAGAGGTGGAGGTACAGGAGATCACTGAACTGCTGCCGCTTGATGCTTTGGCATTCATGTTTGATTCTGATGTCGACTTGGCTTACGACGCCATTGCAAGTGCGAATGCAGAGGAGTCCATGACGGACACGATCTGGATCTAGCAGAAGCAGAGGTCAAGAGTACTGCGTCCGAAGTGACACGTGGTATTTGCTGCAATCTTATTCATCCTTCTGCTAGGAGCTATCCTGCTGCGCTTCCTTGAGAGCGTCAGAGCACAATACATCGGTCAAACAGTAGGCGCGCTCGCTGTCGTTATTAGGGGTGGGCTTTGGAATCTACTGGAACAAAATGTTCAACCACATAGGTTGTGGTCCATCCTTTTAGGTTTCAACGACGTTAATTGTACTGGAGACAATGGATAAACCGCGGATACGGAGGACACAGATTGACTAAACAACGACTTAGTCTTTACATCGACAGTTTCAGGCTGGCCACAAAGCAAAATGCCGGCTCCGTTTCAAGTCAGTACCTGATATGACCAACCGCTGGGCCGTACAGTGGTTAAGAAAAATTGCTTGTGCCGTGAAACGGTAATAGATATCAACAAATGGCAATAATTCATTTCATTAACCCTCTCTGCGCAGGTCCAGACATACTTCGCAGTATAGACTCCTGTTTCGCACCCAACAGACCAACGGGCGGTCTGAAGGATCCCAGACACGTGAAGCCCCGTCTGCGTCTGTATTCCACAACATCTACACCCTACACCCTTTCCCTCTTGCCGCCAAATCTAACCTCTCGCTTAACTTACAAGGGGGATTTTCTTTCCTGCCCTTTGGGGGGTAATCAGCCCTGTGCGCCAAACAAACGCGCCCCCCTTTCTTATTACCTGCGCCCTTACGCGCTATAGATACTGGGACGCAGGATCCCCGCCAACTATCCCCGCCAGCTATCTTCACTTCTAGCCTCCCTCCACGCGATTCGTGGCATTCCAGCGGAAATGGACATGCTAGGCCCGAACAGGAGATCAAGGTGAGAATGGAGAGAGCCCAACCGCTCGTTTTGTAGGGTTAGGGTTAGGGTTAGGGTTAGGGTTAGGGTTAGGGTTAGGGTTAGGGTTAGGGTTAGGGTTAGGGTTAGGGTTAGGGTTAGGGTTAGGGTTA
>JAKJXN010000150.1:0-14516 GCA_022225945.1 Didymella pomorum | reverse complement strand
GAGGGCGCTAAAAGATAGCCTCTTAGCTATATACGCAGGCTGTGATAACAGCTACGCGTAGACCCCACTGATTACTCAAAGTCACGAGGTGTACCTGGTCTTTCGGGAACGCCTATAGCATGTGGAGCCGCCCCACATGCCTCATTGACGCTAGAAGGCTCGCGCATTAAGTGCGGAATAAAACCCACCGTCCTTGTGGGTTCATGTGCGAGGGCAGAGTCGCCACACATGTCTCCTCCATTTGCGACTGCTGCAGACAAGTACCGCTGTACGACATGCAACAAAACCTACTCGACCAATAGCCATCTGCGCCGGCATGAGGCGACACGTAAGTTACCGGTGCATGACCATCACTTCACGGCTCACAATGGTTAGACTCTGGCAGAGAGGAATTGACCTGCCCCTTATGTCACGCGCAGTTTTCGAGACGGTGTGTTTCTCGTACCACCAGTGTCCGGCTGATACTGACGGCCACACAGAGACCTCGCTCGACGACACGTCCAAAACTGTTCCATTCACGGGCATGAGGTCACCCTGCCTACTTTGAAGCGCGGTAGGAAGCGGATATCTTGCGACAGATGTTCACAGCGGAAGCTGTCATGCGATTCCAAGGACCCTTGCATGCGCTGTCGCACTGGCGGCACAACATGCACCTATGAGCGGCTACGCCTTCCCTCTTCGTCTGCTATCTCACGCATTGACGTCGATGTGCACTCGAGTCACAGAACGCCCTTTAACATTGAAATCAGTGCTGGCGGAGAGTGCGGACGTATCTCCGTTGATTTCCTTCTCAACCTCACGAATCCTTCTGGCTATCGTCCATCTGCAGCGATTGCCGCCGAAGCTCCCGAGATCGACAATATAGAAGAGAATGCCGTCTCTTGGGCTCCACAGGTCCTTTTGAAAGACCACCTCACGGTACTGGATCAGCCATTTGGAGACACCGGCGACTTCTCTTCCTTTGTCTTTGGCTTCCCATCCCTAACATCCGAGAGAGAAGAAGGAGAGGTCTTTTCCCTTGTCAAAGGTTGTCTTCCAACTGATCGGGAAGCAACGCCCGCCCTAGAAGTTCGCATAGGTGAACTTCTCCGTCAGCTTTCTGCCCAACAAGTCTCGATCCTTGAACGCAACAGTGACGCACAGGCAACCTTTGATGTACAGCTTGCAGAACTTGTGTTCACAGTGACAAATGTAGAGTGCTTTGTTTGGGAGTTTTTCCACTATTTCCACGATCAGTTTCCCGTCCTTCACAAGCCAACTTTCGACAGTTGTTTGGTGTCGCTACCCCTCTTGCTTACAGTCATTTTGTTTGGATCGCTCTCCACCAATCCATCGGATGTTTCTATTGCGGTGCGGCAGTACTTCGATGTTGCTGAAGCATATGTGTTCGACCAATTAACTTCGAGGCAAATGCTGCAGCGCCCCCCAGATGCGTGGAACCTAAACGATGAGGTCGAACTCCTCCAAGCAGGATTGTTGTTCTTGATGATCCAGAACAACAGTAACGACCTAACAGTACGAAGGCGATTGCGACTTCAGAGGGTCCCATGTCTCATTGCCGCTGTGCGGGCTTCCGGATTGCTCGCGTACAAACGCCAACATCTCGTCACTTGCGAGGATAGACCTGAATGGCGGCTTTTTATCACGGACGAGGCACGATTGAGGTATGGAAACCTGATATGCATCGTTCGTTGGTCTTCGCTAACAGAAGCTACAGACTGGCCGTGTGGACATTTGTTACTGATAGCACTTTGGCGATCTTCTTCAACAGCTCCCCACACATAGCCGTTTCTGAGATGATGGGAGATCTCCCATGTGGAGACGATCTGTTTGAAGCTAAGACAGCCGTCGAGTTCGAGCGCGCAGTCACGCTGGGGTCTCCGGGGCTTCCAGTTTCCACCTTTCCCCAACTTATGTCGATTCTTCTCTTCGCACCTGTGTCGGAGCCTCCAGCTCAGATGGAGATACACGTCAGTGCAGCGAGCATGCTGATCCTTGTTTGCGGTATGTTGTGTCCTCAAGGTAATGAATCTGCAGCTGAATACCAGCAGCGCTACAGTCCATCGTTATGACCTCCAGGATGAACTTTCTCGCCCCAACAACCGTTGAGGTCATGCTCTGCGCGTTGGACCAATGGAAACGTCTTTGGGTTATTTCAAATGAAACCGGCGAAGACGGAGTCGTGTCACACAAAGGGTTCGAGAGGCATGCCGCAGAATACTGGTGGCTGGCGAGGACGCTCTTGAAAATAGCACAATCGGGGGACCAAAGCTGCCGCTACATGCAGCCTATCCCCTCAGACTCTGTGAAAGACCTGCATGATTTCATTCTCAAGTACAAAGATTGCGTCGGGTAGGCGACAAGAGCTCTCAAGTCAGTAAGATGGAACTCCGAGTAGTAGCTGTGCATCTGACGCTTCGGCGGACGCGGGACAAAGTACTCTCTGTATGTAAGATCGAAAGTGAATGAAACGGCTGGTTGGATATCAGCTAAGCAGAAACATGGTATTCTTCGCCTTCAATGTGATGACAGTCCCAATGTCCATTCACATCAACACTGCTGAACCTCGGCAGACGACTCTCAGGTCCTCCAATGCACCATTCTAACATTGCAAGAAGAACCATCATCCTACAGTCTGCAATTGCCCTAACCCGGGTTCACATTCGTGAGCAGCATATGCATAGTGTGAGACGGAAGTGAGCGAGGAATGCCCGCATCAATCCCCAACCTGCGTTTGAGACTGTCTCAGAACAGGCATGGATGTAGCTCTGACGAAGAACACGGCCCGATCGAGCTGTCAATACTCGTGACACGGATGGTCAGTGATCGGAAGCAATTTCTGACGCTTGAAAGAGCAGTCAAGTGGGTTACTAGCACGCGTTAGCGGGTGCAGAAAGCGCTAGGAAACGCTCGGTTTAGGCTATCAAAACATGGACCCTTAGGAATCCTGCGCGAGGAGCGATGAGCCTAGCAGCTAATGACGTTATGGATCCATAAATCTGCAGCAAAGAGCTTCAGTCAAACATGGAGTTTTTCCTAGGTTCAATGACTAGCTGAGCACGGACTATTGTTGCCTAGATTGCGGGCATCGAAGCTGGACCGCTTTGTGCACATGGTGATTCAAAGCTCAACATAAAAGGCGTCCAGTCACTGAAGCTATGCCATCATCACAGAGTCTTCTCATTGCAATACCTTCCGATCAATATTTAAGTCAAGCACGTACGAACGACTAACCATGATCCCTCAAAGCAACGATAGCTTTACCGTTTGCCAGTCCGGTGCTTATCGCAACCTGCCAACCTACCCTACCGTCGCAGGTCTCACAGCAATCGTCCCCGGTGCGACTGGAATCTCAGGATGGAACACCATTCGCAGCTTGCTAGACTCTCCAACCCGGTGGACCAAGATCTACGCAATCTCCCGAAGTCCGCCAAACAAGGAGTTGACTGGTTTGCTGTCTACTGAGCAAGAATCGCGTGTACAGCACCTCCCTGTCGACTTCTCAAGCAGCCCCAGGGAAATTGCGAAATCGTTGGGCCTAATCCAAGAGCTCAATCCATACGTGTTTTTCTACGCTTACATGCAACCGAAGACCGAAGACGATGAGATGGTATGGTCGAATGTTGAGAAGCTGGAGGAAGTGAACGGTGGCTTGTTGTCCTCGTTTCTGGAAGCGCTTGAAATCGCAGATGTGGCACCAAAGAGAATTCTCTTGCAAACCGGAGGTAAGAACTATGGACTGCAATTCGGTCGAGGACCGCAGCCCTGCGTCGAGTCAGATCCTCAGCCACGACACCTAGGCCCCAACTTTTACTATCCGCAGGAGGATAGCCTTGTCGACTATTGCAAGCGACACCCAGAAACATCGTGGAACGTGATACGTCCTTTTGGAGTGATGGGTTCAGCCGTCAAAGCGCAGATGAGCGGACTATATCTCTTCTGCGTCTACTCCGCGGTACAAGCTCACAAGAAGGAGCCGCTATACTTTCCTGGAGACTGGAAAAGCTGGCAGGGCCCGACCCCGATGTCGACAGCCCGCTTGACTGGATATCTGAGCGAATGGGCTGTCTTGCATGACAGCTGTGAAAACCAGGCTTACAACTCGATCGACTCCAACTCGATGACGAATGAGCGGTTTTTAGCCGAGCTGGCGCGCTGGTACGGCAATGAGAAAGGTGCTGTTGGCCCTTCGGAGGATGTGTCGAAATTTGAGAACGCTGAAATCAAAGGGGGGAAGAACTGTCCTCTTGGCTACGGCCCTCCGCTTGTCACTGGTTCCAGTTTCAAGATGCTAGACTGGGCGCAGCAAGACATGAACAAGATTGCTTGGAGAGAGATCATGGAAACCTCCAGGGGAGTCATCACGAATGATCCCTTTGAGGAAGATGTTGTAAAGGAGAACTTTCAGTTACTTGACATCTACTTTTCGATAGTGGTCACTGCGAGCATGAATAAGGCTCGACTACAAGGGTGGACAGGCTTTGCAGACACCCTTGAGGCTGCGTTCGAATCGGTCCAGGAGATGGTCGGCATGGGACTGCTGCCCCCCGTTGTTGTTGACAAGGCTCATCCGCTGGTTTGATTGTCAGCGTACCACGGTTGAGGTTCGTTTCGTGCTCTATTCCAATTGTCTGGTCTAACCTCGTCTCTTGCGTGAGAGATCTGGTTCGAGAGAATAAGGGCGTCGCATTGTTTGTAGAAGAGCTAGACACGGGATCCCAGTAAGGTCGCTGGCCAAGTAATATCCGAGCTTCGATACAATCAGGAGGACAATCACCAGTTGATTGGTCAAAATCTTTCCAGATAGTGCAGTCATTTTCCAATTCAAATGTGCGGTTAAAGCATTAGACGCGATTTAGACCTTAATCCACTTCGCATCAGAAGCACGCTTCCCTACGCGTCCAAGCTCCTAACACTTGCATGCATTCATTGCTTCTCATCTCCCGGTCATGCACTTCAGCGATGGATTGGACAGCGCTAGGCCGAAGTCCAAGCTCACGCTCTGAGCTGTCTTCTCACCTCTTTCTGGACCTCACATCGCTGTTCTCCTTTGCTCCCGCCGCGGCAAGCAGGACAGGTACGACCATGCTGGATAAGGAAGAAGTGCAATTTGAACTTCAACTCGGCCGGAATGACTGCATCCAGGTGTAGCTGGGTCTTCTCGCGACTAGCTTCCTTCGGTCTCCAGCCCCACAAACCAGCGATGCGGTAGACGTGGGTATCCACAGTAAAGCGGTTCCTTTTCAGACACCAACCCATCACCACGAAGGCTGACTTAGGGCCGACGTACTTGTAGCTCATGAGCTCTTTCATGGCGTCTTCATCGCTTGCATCCAGAAGATGGTCGAGATTCCAGCATCCATACCGCCTTTTGACTTCTTCAAGGATAGACGTAATAATCTTGGTTTTTCTGATGTGGAGCCCACCGCAGCGAATAGTGTCTTCGAGTTTCTTTGATCCACCTGCATAAATCTCTTCGTAGGCAAAGACGGACCCGTAGACCTTCTTCATACTGTCCATCGCACGCTTTGCATTGACCCAGCTCGTAGCCTGGCTGAGGACTGCAACGATCAACGCATCTAGCACGAAGGGGATCGTCTCAGGCGTGTTTGTGTCTTCGAACTCAGCTTCCACGGCGTCGTTGTGCAGCTTGTAGAGAGTATCGTATGCTAGCTGGCACTCGCGGATTGTAGGGTGACCAAAGTCAGGATATGGGGTCGATGTTGCGTTGGCTGACCACGACTTCCATTTCTTCTCTGCGCTTCTTTCGTCTTGGGCCTTGGCCTTATCCAATTTGGTCTGGCTGCTTAGGTCGTCTGCATCTTCTCTTTCAAGCTTGATTTTCGCAATATCGTGCCTCTTGGAATGATGGCTTGCTATTGGACTCCCATTTCGATCGCTGACCGCCTCGTCGCTAGCTGAGGATTCAGAGCGCTTTCTCTTTGATGCTTCGCCGGCCGCTTGCTTCACTGCGACTGCAGCAGTTCGTGTCGATCGTCGTAATGCCATCTCGCGCAGTCCGTGTCAAGTTACAGGCAAGAAGATCTCAAAGTGACCTGGAAGCTTTTTCCCCAAGAGACCACTTTAGCAGATGAACGAAACTGGCTGAACGCTAATCGGGCGTGTGGTTATGTCATCAAACGTAGCTCTTGGCTCCGACTTGACCAGAAGGTCGCAGATGCCGCTAGTGAAAGCGCCGCGTGCAGGCAAGGTCATGTCTGCTCTAAACTTATTCCGTAAACGCCGAGCAGAGTGTGGTCCAGATTCTGCACCGTTTAGACAGGTCTTGGAGCGCCTGCAGACGAGGTGCTAGTCCAGCCAAGCTGCATTCTGCAATGAACGCATCAACACGATCTTGCAATCGGTCACCTGTCGCAAATGCTTGGATTTCCCAGGGGATTCCGACTTCGCGGACGAGCAAAGGGCTGCCGCAAGGCCTGTCATCGCGCTCAGGGGTGGAAGTGTGGACAGCAAGACTCCCTAGTCGACTTGGAAGGAACCCCAGACCGAAGGTGGGCAATCGTGCCCCAATGCCCCAGCTCTGGAGCGCGCCTGCGCGAAAAGAGCCTTGGGGGAGTTCTGGCTTTAGCCAATCTGATTCTTTGCTTGAAGCCGGAGCGCCGAGCCCGCAGAAGGGAGGCTGACGATTTAGCAAATTTACCGCATTGGGCGACCAGTTGACCACGGCGATGAACCCGCTTCGGTAATGAACCCATCTGGGCTGCAGCTGAGCCCCTCACGCCATATGTGGGCCAATTATCAACAAGCGTGGTTCGACCACAATCCTCATCTCGATTTCGCATCACTAGAACAAGTCAACAGCTAACGTAGGTGTAGGGTAAGCAGAACACCCAACTAAGCATAACGTACAATCGGGTGCCAAAAGTCTGTTCGCCCTATGCGCACGAGCCACCACATCAACACATTGATCTCAATTTTGAAGAAGGATAAATGCACCCCACGTAGACCAATTGAGACAGTAGGGGTGGCAAAATAATTGCATTACACTCAATATTTAGTCTAGTAGCCCTTTGCCTGTCTTACAGCGTCTAGTCGTTGTAGCATGGACCTAATTAGTTCGCTGATTAATGAATCCAGTAACGTACATCACGGGCGAAAGAATCAACGGGCGAGAGAATCACTTTTGCCAAGACCCCACCAAAACTTATCCTATTATGGCCTAAAACACCACAAACTAGCGCTGCATAAGGTAATATAAGCTATAATACTACTTAGAGACCTCTTCTATATTATTCTTGCACGTTTGCGCGTTATAACTACTCTCTCTGCACTGTCTACAGCGTTATTAGGAGGGTTTACCTCTTTTAGCGCGCACCTGCTTCTTTACCTTCTTTCTATTACTACGCGCCCTAAACTCCTTTAGAGCAGTTAACTGCTAGCCCTCCTTAACTATAAGGGTCTCTTCTTGCTATATCTGCTTTCTTTTATGCAACTTATATTATATAGTAGCCTTAGCAGCTGCTTTAAGCTCACAGATTTGTTTTTATGCAAGTGCAAGCTTATGCAATAGGATAGCTCCCCCCTTTATATAGTGCTTAATTGCGCTTAGAATAGAAGTAGGTAAGCTACCCTGCTCCCTCTTATACTTATCTTAAATTAGAGTTAATTGCAACTTATTACTTAACGTGTTTCACCATCGAGTCGCCCACCCCACCGAGTCGCCCACTGTAAAGAAAGCGTCTGGACTATGCAGGCAGGTAGGATGATAGCAGTATGTTGTATGCGTATAGATTGATCGAACCGCTGAGGAGCTCTACGGGGGCAGTTGGGGGTTATATAGGGCCAAAGGGGCCTGCAAGGATCCGTAGGGCTCCGCAACATGCCGAATTGTGACAATGCCTCTCTCCTACGAGGCCTTGGACCACTAAGGTCAGCAGAGTGCAAGTTGTCAAAATTTCTGCCTTCACCTCTACCTTCACCTGTCTTCGCCCCTGCCTTCACCTCACCTTCACCTTAGGTGCCTAACGCATGCCTACGCCAAGCGTTAGGTGATAGGTGGCCTAAGCTCCCCCCCTAACGTCCATATAAGACTACCCCCTCCTCCTTGGCTTCCCAGCTCTTACCTCCTCTGTCTCCTTGTAAGTATGTTAAACTGGATTTTTAATTATTTCTTAAGGGTCTCCTTAAGCTACTGTAAGAGTCCTTAGGGCGCTAATGTTGCCTTCTAGTTTTCCTGACCGTCCCCTACTAATCCTAGGACTCCTAGGACGTCTTCAGCAGGCTAAACTACTCTTTAATACCCCTTAGCACTCTGCAACACTCCGCAACACTCCTTAGCATCCCCACAATGTCTGTTGTCGCCCAACGTAAGCAGGACGCCGCTAACAGGATAGTTGCGTCTGTTAACATCTGCTATTGCTGTCTCTAGGGTGGCTGTAGCTACGGCAACCTCACCCTAGCTGAGTTTAAGAGTAACCTTGCTTCTAGTTGTTGCCTTCCTGCTAACAGCACTAATTAAGAGCTCCTTAGCACCCTAACTGGTTATGTGCTGTGCAAAGACTGCCTTGACAAGCCTAGATCTTGCACATGCGTCTAGAGTAGGTTTTAGGACTCCCTAGGGCTCCTTAAGCATCTAACTAACCCTTATTAGACCCTAAGACCTACTACAACTGCATTGTGGTGTGTGCTGCCGTTATCTAGCTGTCTAACAGCACTACTAGGGCTGCTAGACGGGTGGCTTAGGAGGATAAGGAGTACAGAACCCGCCCTATGACTGCCAACGCCGCCTAGGCCTACCTCTACGAGCTTGCAATCGACCTTGTCTCTTTAGAGAAGAAGCAGGGTAGTTTCTACAATAATAGCTTCCTCCTCTACACTAGCTGATCTATATGGGACGCTAAGCTAGGTGCTGCTGCTAAGAAGGGCAAAGGTGGTGTGTCTGGCCAGACTTGTTCTCGCGGTAAGAAGCGCAAGGCTAACAAGGATGTTGATGTAAGCTTTAGGATAGTTAAGGCCTCCTTAGCTCTCCCTTACTCTCCTTAGTGCTCCTACTAACCCCTCTAGGCTCTCACTGGCTTCCCACGCGACCCTGACGATTCAAAGAAATACGTGGAGGCTGGCATAAGCCTGGTTGAGCGTCTGATGGGCTACTCTAGTCGCAAGAACACTCAGGCATGGAAGGATCTAGTTACAGAGGGCAGGAAGCACGTCTAGGATTGCTGCAACTGTGGTTTTGGTGCTTAGTTGTGCTTTAGGGTCTCTAGGATATTCGCGATGGCGTTTTAGGTTTGTATAATACCCTAGGTGGAGTTTAGTGTCTCTGGGTCTCTTTTAGACACATATAGCCTCTGTAGGCCTCCTAATGGCCTTCTATGGGCTGCTAATTGCTGCTTTACTACCCTTAATGTTTTTCCTAATTGTAATGCTTGTCTAACTTATTTTTTCTAAGTCTAGTTTCTAGTTTGTCTCAGCACTTCTTATTTCTTCTTACGCAGGCCTAGCGGCCCCGCTTAGCTGCTAAATTTGATTTCACAGTCCTACAGAGATATTTCTGGATCCCTTTGGGGCTAATAGACTCCTGCAGCAGCTATTTATCATCTTTGCTGCCGTAACCTGTGTAGTAGACCTTATAGTGCCACTTGCTATTAATTAGGGTCCTTTTAGTGATATTGTTAATATCATAGGCGTCTAGGTATTCGTGTGAATATACCTCCCACCCCTCCTGTTGCAGTCGCCCGCTTGAGGACTTCTGAAGGGTCCTTAGGAGGCTAACGTGGAACACATTATATATGTGGAGGGTGTTAGGTAGCTATACGCGGTATATAACTAGCCCAAGCTTTTCTAGGATCGTAACCTTGATATTCTTGTAGTCCAGCTTTTTACTAGGTCTCTTCATTTTAACATTTCTGATATCCAGCTATGCGGCGTTACTAGGTTGAAATTGTGTTTCTGCAGATCTTTTTGCGTTGTAATATTTTGCTTAGGCGGCCTGCGCAGCGCCTATAGCTGCTTCTAGGCGGCTGCGGATCCCTAAGATGTCTTAGGTACGCGATCAGGCTGCCGCGTTGTAGCTGCGCATGTTCTGGCTGTCCTCATATGGCCTCAGCTTCATGTTGTCTCTAAATATGGCCTTAAAGGGTGTCGTCTTTGTGCTTTCTTGCACTAAATTATTGTACGCCAACTCTGCTAACACTAGGAGGTTCACCTAGTTATCCTATTCATAGTTGCAGAAGATCTGCAGGTATTGTTCTAGTGTCTAATTCTGCTGTTCTGTTTAGCCGTCTGTTTAAGGATAAAAGGCCGTTGACAGCTTCCTACAGACTCCTAAGAGGTGGCAGAAGGTTGTCCAGTACTCTAAAGTAAATACGCTTCCTCTGTTGGACACTATGTCCTCAATACCTCTATAGTATCGTATAATGCGCTCCCATATAAGGTCTGCTAGGTTAGCTGCAGTGATGCTTTTCTAGCAGGGGAAGTAGTGAGCCATCTTTGTGTATCTGTTGATTACTACAAGGATGCTGTCGTACCATCTACCCTATGCCTTGCTCTCTAGGAGGTCTGTAATGAAGTCTATAGTGATAGATTTCTATGGTTGTGTGGGGGCTGGGAGGGAGAACAAGTGCCTGCTCCTAGCAAGCCTGCTAGCCTTGCTTCTGCCACAGGCTTAGCAGGTTTGGACGTACTCCTTGCAGTAAGTGCGCACCTTCGGCCACCAGAAGTCTCTGGTGACACGTTCTAGCGTACGCGCAGTGCCAAAGTGCCCTGTAAGAACGTTATTGTGGGCATTCTGCAGCACTGCTAGTCTTGCATTAGTTAGGACGTAGATCTTGCGATCTATTCGCTAAACTCTGTCCCCCTTAGTCTACCTTAGGACCTAGTTGTGTTCTCTAAGGGTTCTTCTCTCTATGTTTTCTTTAACAAGCTAGACTTGTTAGTTATATAGTGCTAGGCGTTTAATTAGCCTAATTAATTTCTTAATTCCTAAATTAGGGATCTTTACCCTGGCTATCTAACCTGTGCCTGAGCCTAAGGAGAGGGTGTAATGCCCCCTAGATAGCGCTCCTATAAGTAAGGTCTCTTGCGCTAGTCCTAACTAATGTTGTAGACCCTTTAGCACTGCCTTATGTCTGCCTTAGATAGCTATAGAGTTCTGCGGACCTCCTTTGTTGTAATTAGGTCTTTGTGACGGCCTGTCTGCCGGGTTTAGTCTACCTAGGCGGTAGGTAATTTGTAGATTAAATAACGCTAGCTATTCTGCCTATTGCACTTGTCTGCTAATTAGGATTTTAGTAGTTAGGAATCCTTAGAGGTTGTAATAGTCTGTTAAGACCTCTACTTAATGCTATGCCCCCTGTAAGTAGTGTTGCTAGTGTTGCAAGGATGTAACAATAGCTAGAAGTTCCTAGTTATAGGTGTTATAGTTCTGTTCTGCAGACGTTATCTTACGTAAATAGAACGCTATAGGGTGCTATTAGAGTCTTTAGGAGGGATCTAGATACTGCTAGCTTATAATACCTAATATCACGTATCTAGATGCGTCTATTTCTAGCCGCGTGGGTTTTTTTAGGTTAAAGTGTCGCAGCACGGGTCCTTTAGAGAAGGCAGCCTTAAGTGCTATAAAGGACTCTTGCGCCTCTCTGCTAAGCTCTATAGGGACTGACTCCTCCTTCTGTTGTGCCTGTCCGCCTGGCGCACTTCCTAGACGCCTAATAGTGACTTTATTAAGCCTGTTAGCCAATCGCAAGTATCCTTTGATAAATCGGCGATAGTAGTTCGCAAACCCAAGGAAGACGCAGACTTCCCAGACAGTCGTAGGTGTCGGCCATTCTTGGACTGTTGCTACTCGATCTAACTCCATTTTTACGCCGTCTTGTGTCACTACGTACCCTAAGAAGTCAACCTCCTTCTTATGAAAGGAGCACTTAGAGGGCTTAGCGTATAGTTAGTGGCTCCTTAGGCGTCCTAAAACTATCTTAACGTGCTTAACGTGTTCCTCTTTGTTCTTAGAGAAGATTAGGATATCGTCTAGGTAGACAATGCAGCAAATGTCTAGCAGATCTAACAATACGCAGTTAATGTAGGACTAGAAGATTACTAGTGCATTAGTGAGACCAAAAGGGACTACTAAGTACTTAAAATAACTATATCGTGTGCAGAACGCCGTCTTCCACTCGTCTCCCTCTTGAATGCGGATTTAGTAGTATGCGTCGCGCAGGTCCATCTTTGAGAAGACCTTAGCTATCCCTAAGCGGTCTAAGGACTCCTAAATTAGTGGTAGGGGACACTAGTTCTTAATAGTGACGGCGTTGAGGCCTCTATAATCCACACACAGGCGGAGACCGCCATCCTTCTTCTTCACAAAGAGGATTAGGGCCCCTGCTAGGGACTTAGAGTGCTATATCCATCCCTTAGCTAGTATATCGTCTAAATAGGTCTTCAGTACATCCATCTCCGCTTAGGATAGGTTATACAGGGGTCCATAAGGGGGTTGTTTGCCTTCTTCTAGTTTAATAGCCATGCTAGTATTGTCCAGTCATAGAAGCGCCGTTGCCAGTGTGCTATTAAATACTTCTCTGTACTCTTAATATACATTTGGTACGCCTTCTACACTGTGGCCGCCATCTTAGGGGGTTAGGTCGTTAACATGGACTGCAAATAGCCTCATGTAGGTGCTGTGTAGATGCTTTGCAAACTCCTGGGGTGTTTAGGTCTGAATCTGACAGTAGCGGTGTCTTTAGGAGCCCTATGCAATTGTTTTAGTTTTAAAGTTAGGTATTAGGTTCTAAGCCGCAAGCTAAGGCATCCCTAGGACAACCTCGTACCTGTAGAGGGGACCTACAACAAACTAATCCTTCCTGTGTCTAGGAGTTCCTTAGCTATCTAGCACAGTTTAAAGGGCTTCTGCCTTCCCTACTATTCCCATGTCTTATCTATTTATAGTAACATATTAGCTGCTTTGGTTGTCTTCTTCAACCTTTACGCCCAGTCAGGCTGCTGCCTCAAAGCTTAGGACATTAGCCTAGCAGCTGCAGTCTACTAGTGCCTTTATAGGCGTCTCCTTCTATCCTTGACCCTCCGTATGTGTTCTAAAGGTTACCTGAACCTTAATAAGGTTCCCTGCGCTCTCCTCTGTCTTAGTTGCCCCTTCTTTAGCTTTCTATTGCTGCTGTTTAGAGAACGTTACAGCCCTAAATGCGAGTTATTTTGGTTCTAACTTACCTCCTGCTTGTTAAGGGCACTGAGGCGCTAGGTGATCTTTAGTGTGGTATATGTAGCATTAGCCTTCCTCTTGGTCCCTTTTCTGGATTGCTTTTGCTATGGAGTCCTTATCGCGATACCTAGGCTGGCTTATTGGGTCCCTAGGACCCTGCCCTGGCATTGCAAGGCGCTTTGTTACCCTATAGGAGTCTTAGTACTTATTTTGTCTCTTTAGTGGGTGCATGGCCCTCTACAGGAAGCTTGCGCGGGTCTCTAGCTAAGATAGTCTTAACTATTGTCTCTCCTTGTTTAATTCTTGTCTTAGGTCTTTATTTATTGCGCTTAAGTACTTATGTATCCTGTCTGTGTTAGAGTCTTTTATTGCGTTAATCCCTTGTATATCTCTCTACTAGGTCTAAAGCCTTTAGAGCAGTTTAGCAGGAGATTCCTTGCCTTAGGTAATCTCCTTAATCCTTTCTCTAGCACTTGCCTTACGTTCCTATGCGTTTCTAATGCAATTTAACATCTCTTCCTTTATAAAGGCCTAAGTGATGTCTACTAGAGGTGTTAGGGTTACTATAGTGTCCTAAGTGTCCTGTTAGTCTGCTCTAAGAAACCTCTTTGCCTAATTGCACTTTGCTGCTTCTATTAGGAAGTACCTTAGGTCCTTAATGTTATCCTTAATTGCCCTTGCCTACACTATGTGTTCCCTTTAGTCCTTAGCAGTGTAGAGGGGTGGCGTAGGGGGTTTTAGCAGTAGGTGCGATCCTACGTTAGTTAGGCCAGTAGTGGCTAACGCCAAGGGGGTTTTAGGATAGCTAAGGGGTGTTACGTGGCTAGGCTAGGGTCCTACAGACTCTATAGGATGCCTTAAGCCTGCTTGGGGCGTCTGCGGCCCCCCTAGGTACCTCAGCATACGTAACGCTAGGCTTAGGGTTTCCCTTTTAATCCCAGCTATTTCTAATTTAAGCTGTTCTACCTCTTATAGCAGCTCTTAGCGCTTCTTATCTTAACAAAGGGCATGTAAGCGCTCCTAAAGTGCCTTAATAGAGTCTACTGAGCCTCTGCTATTAGGTTCCTTAGATCCCCTAGGTTCTAAGGGAGTCGCAGGCTCCTGTTAAGAAGTTACATAGGTTGCTTTGCTAGCAGGTGTGTTCGTCTGTTCCTTAGACAATGTTGCCTAAGTTAGGGATAATTGTTCTGTCATACTGCCTATTGTAGTACCGTGGGGTAGGGGTTCAATTGTAAAGAAAGCGTCTGGACTATGCAGGCAGGTAGGATGATAGCAGTATGTTGTATGCGTATAGATTGATCGAACCGCTGAGGAGCTCTACGGGGGCAGTTGGGGGTTATATAGG